>JARFJB010001795.1:0-10000 GCA_036346205.1 Vesta saturnalis
ATATATATATATATATATATATATATATATATATATATATATATATATATATATATATATATATATATATATATATATATATATATATATATATATATATATATATATATATATATATATATATATATATATATATATATATATATATATATATATATATATATATATATATATATATATATATATATATATATAATATATATATATATATACAATATATATATATATATATATATATAAATATATATATATATATATATATATATATATATATATATATATATATATATATATATATATATATATATATATATATATATATATATATATATATATATATATATATATATATATATATATATATATATATATATATATATATATATATATATATATATATATATATATATATATATATATATATATATATATATATATATATATATATATATATATATATATATATATATATATATATATATATATATATATATATATATATATATATATATATATATATATATATATATATATATATATATATATATATATATATATATATATATATAAAATATATATATATATATATATATATATATATAAAAAAAAATTAAAATTATATATATATATACATATATACATAACACACACACACACACACACACACACACACACACACACACACACACACACACACACACACACACACACACACACACACACACACACACAAACACGCGCGAAAATATTTATGGTATCACGTGAATTATCCTGATTTGTGGCACATTTGAGATACGGTAACTGTTTGATCAAACGTTGTTTCCGAAACTTGTAAAAGTAATTTTTTTTCAGATACCCTCCATACAAAAGGTTTTATAGGTGTTTTACATTTATGGCGTCATGGTCATAAATATTATTAGTTATGATATGTGTATCTTGGATGTCCTAAATCTTTCCTAACATACATCGCATACACTTAGGATACCATAATTATATCAATACGTACGCATGTGTTAAATACAGTGTTGTCAAACGTACTGTACGATTTTACCCATAGTTTTATGCTTCTAAGTGGTTTTATGTACTTAACTGCAACTTCTATTTAATCCCTTTTAATGTTTAGTTATTAGAGTATGTTAGCTTTTACAAGAATTTGTAAATTGATGAAAATATGTGACATAACCTATTAAATGGTACTTCTTATGAATGTTAATAATTATTTTTATTGATACTACGATTGCGGTAATTAGTACTTTTTTAACTGTATTTATGAATGTTACAGTTGTCTAATTATCGAGTGAAACCTAGCATACAGCAAAATATGTGTTTATCTATTAGCTAAATTGTAGAAATTTCTGAAATTCTCGGAGCTGAGGCTCTTAAATATAATTTTTGCTTGTTAGTGCTGAAAAACAATATGTCTATATAATAAATGATCTGATGTGAAAACTATGATCCTAGCAGCTGACTGAAGATGGCCAAGAAAGTTCACAAAAATTTGAACTAGTGTACCAAATTACATGAAGTACGAGAATTTGTATTAATTTGGCTGGCTTAATTTTTTAAATATAAATCGTGAACAATGTGGTCAATGTACATAATCAGCTCTTTAATCTTAACTTGTCAACTGTAGGTCACATTAACTAATATCAACTAATGCCAATTCTGAAATCAATGTTCTAGATACATGAACTAGTTATTGTTATAACTAAGTACTAGGTAACCTTATTGTAAACAATAACTAGCTGGTATATTTACGAATAGCAATGTTTGTTTTATCAAACGTTAACATTGTATTTCTTATGCTTCTTACTTAGAATGTGTAACAGTAGATTGTTATTCATGTGAACATGTTTCGACAAAACCTACACTTCAATGATGAAATAAGAAAACAAAAGGTACCATAAGTGTATTCCTGTTATAGGTAAATTTATTGTTGAATAGAAAATAGACACAATAAATTTTTATCTTCAGATTTAATTGTGTAGATCACATAAATAATCCATCATGCTCAAATTAATTGCAGATCCTGCTGTACTCATGATACACTTATGAAAAATTATCAAATTGATATCAAGGACATCAATGTAACTAAAGGTGTGTGTATTAGTAGGTGATAACTATCTTTTATTTTTGCACATGGAAGAATTTTAGTCGATATCCAACATAAGAATCATTGTACATTTAAATAACAAATAAACTCATAATCTACAGTTAGATTTTTATTATATAAAGTAGCACAGTAATTTTAGACATACATCATTTCACATTCACATAGTAAATGTTTTAGTTTAAACTGTTATATCAAAAAATTACTTATTTATGATATTTATAATCAATTTCCAGTCACAAAAAATTTGTTAAAACTGTCAACAATTCTTTACAGTAATAAAAAAAATAGTTATGAACAAGCTCTTTTTACCCATACACATGGATAGAAACTGCTCAATTTTAAAATAAATTTAAAAAACCATTCAAATTTCATTTATATTAAGTTCTTATTTTATTATAATTTATAAGCATTTTGAAATTAAATCATCGAGTATAAAATTTTATTACTAAATGGTTAAATCTAGTTCAACTTATTCCGGTTAGATCTGCTTTTATTCAAATTCTGTTTTAGAATCATTTTTAAAAAAGTAAAACAAAGGTTCTAATCTGAATGTAATCATTTATTAATTGAAATGTTACAGTTTCATCATATTCTTAACTTTTGTGATCTCATTTTTTACACAAAATTTTATATCTGTCCACTTTCTACCCATAATCTCATATTTCCTAATGAATTCTTCACACTGTAGCTTTCCTGGTACTGCACTATTTTTAATGTTGATTTTAAAGAATTTTAAGACTGCTAATTTTTCAGTGTCTTTCCATGGTTTCTTTACAACCTTACCTAAAACAAAAATAATGTGTAAAATTTGAATACCATATGAAATATGTACAATAAATCAGAAAATTAACTACTTTTAAGACCAGGATTCGAAAAGATAGAAAATTGTGTACTTTTTAATTTTTGATTTGTTGCATGATTAACTTTGCAAAGTAGTCTTAATTTTTGCTACAGTCACATTAATTCAGCAACTCAGCATGTTTGCCTACCTGTGCCTAATATGATAATTACCTATTTGTAGTTTTTAACTAATTTTGACCTCACCTTTTACATTCATATCACTTGCAATTTCCTTAGAATCACTATGTGTATTAGAGTAGATTTCGTCCTCATCTGAGCAAATTTCTTCATCTCCTACTTATGGTAATTCTAAAAAGTAAAAATTTTCAATTCCCTATTCATCAGTCAGAATGTCAACTTACCATTTAAATTTATTTCATTTAATTGTTTTCCTTTAAATCTATTGGATTCTCCTACACCAACAGCCATCAATAATCTGCTTACTTTTGTTAATTCAACTGCATTCTCTTGTAATCTACAAAATTGGCTATGAACACGAATGTCGTGCCCAAGACGACGTGCCAACTAATCAGTTTCATTCTCGCTAAGATCAAAAATTTTAGCGACGGTCGCCACATATTTTCTACGCTTTGTTCCTGTTGTTCTATCTGAGAATTCCAATTCTACCTCGTTAATAGATTTTCTGAGACATTCGTGTCCACGCATATATCCATTAACAGTGTTAGCGATGGCAAATATAAATGGATTTTGTGTGGATGTTTCCATCCATTCTTTTATTTATAAGGACATCAATACTCTCCGTTACTTCTGGTGTTAGAATAACTGGCACTTTCCGACAACGTTTACCAACAATTTCTACTACAGAAAATCGTTCTGCTAACTGTTGTTCAAAGGTTGTTAAGGATTCTTTTAATTCCACTGTACTTTGTTCAGACCAATGTGGTCTTGACAAATACTGACTAATCATTATTCTTGAAGCTTCACCAGATCTTCTTTTGTTGAACAAAATTAGTCGACAAAGAACTAGTGATGCTAGCTTCGCCCAAATTTGCTGAGTACACTGTTTTTTTACACTTTCCGTCAAAATTACTATATTTTTACTTATAAAATTATTTAACTTCAGTAAATCGGAGGTTATTGGTAACAGTTCACTAGAATTTAATTTTCGGTTTTGTAATGTAGACAGAGCACTTGAGCTGACCTTTGAACACCATTCCATATCCATTATATGTAAAAAATGCTTCAAAGACTTTTCCATTTTTAAATCTTCAACCCGTAATGCAGATCCCCTTAAAATTGCAGCACATTTTTTTAAATGATGTCCTATTTTTAACGCTAGAGATGGAGTTTCAAACTCAGGTCTATGACAAATTCCTGTATGTGTTACACATAACTTTTTAGTCGCCACTACTATATTATCAAATTGATCCGGTACAAGGAAAGAACTAAGATCTGCATTTTTTGAGTTAACTGTATCTTGTAACGTTAATAGTAATCGCCCTAATTGTCTCATTGACTGACGTATCAATTCACACTGTGTGCTTCCGTATTTATCAAATTGCATTGCACCAAATTTAAGAATAACATCGTCTTGAGAACAGCAGTGTCTTATGTCATCAGTTTTCCAACAACTTCGTTTAAAAGTTCTGAGAGAAAGATTTGCCAGACACGCTATTTAATATGGCTCTGTTTTCAGCTACAACACGCCGTGAGTTCTTGTAACCGTTTGGTTGACATTTTTTAGCATGACTCCATATATGGTTTTTTAACATAAATCCTAAACACTGTGGACAAGGTCCATAATCATTATAAGTCTTCAATTTAAACTCATCAACTGTGGGTCGTCTAACTAACATCAGCTCGCCGTGTTTTGAAGAAATTGTCTCAATGTTATGATAAAAATCGCCAACTTTTACTAAACTGGCAAGGCTCGATTTCCTCTCCTTCGAATGTTTTGGATATAACGCTAGTATCTTGGCAACATCCATATTATCGGCATGCTTCAATGTGATATGTCTACTTATGTTAATGAACAATTTGTGGCAAAAATAACATGAATGATGCTTATCCTCAGCCTTTTTCATTTTTTTTTCTGCAGCATTAATTTTTATAACACCATTATCAGTGTCACAATTCGCAAAATCACTATCAAGTGATTTCCTTCTCTTGGAAATTAGATTGGATCTCCAATGTTGAATAACCTGTAAGGTAAATTCGTTTATTAAATATACAATGTGTACCAAAATAAAGTTGGAAATTTAGAAATTTAAAGTGCAAGTGTCAAGAGTACCAAATAGTCATAGGTACCAACTTAATAATAATGTTTTTAAAGACTAAAACTTAATATTTCTTTTAGAGTTTCAGTCATTAAACTCATTTTGATATAATCTATTTGATACTTCAATTAAATTTCAAATCTACCATTAATAGCAATGACGATAAACTATACTTGTTATAAGACATTTGATTTTGATAATTTATCGTAGATAATTATTCTAAAATACACGATTTAAAAACCCACGCAAAGCTCATTTATATTTTCATTTAGCATTGTGTGAACTATTACAGTGAAGCTATACACATTAACTGCTTATGTTCACTTCTGCTTTTTTTGACAAATTTGCCTGACAACACTGTTAGAATCATAATACAAATTATATTTTATGAAGTATTTGGTGGATATTCATTACCTCGAGTTTCCAGTTGCTTTGATTTATTTATTTTCAACTTGGATCTACGTTTCGAGGATCCTTCATTGAATAACTGATGTAAACATCTTCATCGGAATCGGAAGTGTTTGAAGGATAGTATTCTTCGTCTTCATCTGTTACGTAAGGATCTGAAAGTAGAACTCATGATAAAACAAATGCAAGTTATGTTGGTTTGTATTCACACAATTTATGAATTCAAACAAATTACAGTTCTAGGTTAAAATAACATTTTATTTCAAAATGTTATTGGACTTATTTTTTATTATGTTATGATTATGTTCAAATTTGTTCACCTGCATCTGTCACATTATTTTTCCCTTCAACATGTTGATTCTGTAGAGGGCTGGTATTAAAACCCTCGCCATCCATAACTTCATGTAATACACTTTCTACTTGTCCAGCATATACTTTATCAGGTGGGCTGTTGTAGAAATCATTACCATTTTCATAACCTACAGTTGCATTTCCTATATGCATAGAAACTTAATCACACTCAAAACTTGAAGCTTTAATTGGTTTACCTGTATTTATCACATCATCGATTCTTTTGTTAAATTGCTCTTGCGATGAGTTGTTTAAGAAATTATTATCACTTACAGTTCCTACAGGTAGATTTCCTACAAACACAGAAACAATTGAATCATAATCAGAAATTAAAATTTGAATTTCGCTTACGTGTATTTATCACGTTATGGATTCTTTCGATAGATTGCTCTTGTAACGAGTTGTGGAAATTATTATTGTTTACAGGTCCCACTAGTAAATTGCCTACAAAGAAGTTTAATCACCCTCAAAAATTAAAGTTTTAATTCCCTCACCTGTGTTTATTACATCATCTATTCTTTCCATAGACTGTACGAGATGTGTTACCACAATTATCATTTATGTCACTTTTATTTTTGGATAAATTTCCTACCAACAAAGAAACTTAATTATACTCAAAAATTAGTTTTATTCCTTACCTGCATTTATCACATTGATCAATCTTTTAACAGACTTATCCTGTAAAGGTTTTTCTATGAAATTACTGGATTCACAGTGACTATGGGTAACCATTCTATAGACAAAGAAATGTAGCAATTCAAACAATGAAATTTGAGTACCTATCTTTACCTGTATCCATCTTATCCCCTTCATTTGTAATATTTTTATTCTGAGGTCTGGCAATTGAATAAATTTCACCTGTTGATTGTTGATTGAATTGTGAAGTTCCTACATGCATAATAATTATCGTCAAAAAGAAAATGATTTATACCTACTTTCTGTTTCATTGAGGCTTATGCTTAAATTCATCAACTTCCTAGTCCTTAAACTAACTATTTTACGAATTGATTGTTTAATCTTCTTTGGAGATGATCCTGCACAATCAATTTAAGTTCATTAGGCCTTTTTCCCTTAGAACTCTGATATCTCATCCTTTTTAGATGTGTTGATTTTGTCAAATCAGGTGTAGCTTCACGAACCCTTTTGTGCTCTTCGTTCCCATACTTTCAATATTTAATTGTCTAACCCTTTTGGATTTCCTGATTCAGAACTATCAGTTGAACCTCATTAATTCTTTTCCTGCTCTTCCTTATCTCACTTTCAAATTTGATTGTTTAATTCTTTTTGGATACCTTGATTCAGTAGTATCAGGTAGAGTTTTATTGACCCTTTTACTGCGATCCATTATTGCCTGTATAATACAATAAATCTAAAGCAGAATGTTATTTAAGAGCAAAAGTTTTAACTATAACTTTGAAGCCCAGAATTATTCTAGGATTGCACACAAATATATGTAAGGAATTTGATTGGTTAATTCTGTCATATGTAAGATAACATGATTGATAATATACCTACTTATTTAAAACAGGCGCTTTCCTTTTACCATTTTTCTCAGATAATCTTACCACATATCAAAAAAATTTAGCGAGTGAAGTGAAGCAATTCATTTTACACATTTGGAAACTGACCGAAACAGAAATTCTTCTCCATTTACCTATCAAGAATTACCTTAGGGGTATGTGTTGCATTGATAAAGTCGGCTCATATAAAATCATTTTGTTTTACCAGTAGTTTCATAGTTATAAACTGAACTGAAATTCTCACGACTTGTAAAAAGGAAAGCACCTAATTATTAATAAAATAACTTGATACAAACTAAGAAAATACTTCACATAAACATTTCTATAAAATTATATTTTTGAATTACGATTAGAACTTTTTACTCAGATAGCAGGTAATAGATTTTAATATTTATACTTATACTTACGTTATTTTAAATTGAATGACAGGACACAAACTAAAATAATATAAACGTATGCTTTTCAGTTGAAATTTTAAATGCAAGTAAATATATTACAAATGTAATCAGACGTAAGAACAAGAATGGAAAAGTGATTCGTCATGGAAGAAAGAAAGAATTGAGAAGCTGTCGTGAAGAAATAATAAAAGATAGCAATTGGCGTCATGCGTGGTATGTTAATGCGAAAGACAGAACAAATAACTCTAACGACGTACAAGAAATTTTTGTAAATCCGAAAGTAAGCAGAATTGAGAGAGTGAGAAAGAGAATGTGCTTAATAAAATAACATGTAACTTCCAAGGTTACATTTTTTGTGTCATATGGTGTTATCCGATATTTTATTATGTTTTAAATTTAAACTTACACAGAGTGCTACTAAACATTTTATTTTCAATAAAATCCTTAGTTTTATACATATTGTTTAAAAAATATTACTTAACTTTTTTTAATTAAATCTAGTTTAATTTTAAGTAATGTTTTACAGTTTAGGTTTAAAATGTCAATCAAAGCCCTGATCTAAAAAATTATGCAATGTGGATTGGTCTGACGTCATTAGCTTAGTGGCAAAAATTACCTCTATGTTTGAAATTGCCAAAAAGAAAACGACTTAATTTAAATGAATTTTTAAAGCATATCTTCGTAGAAGAGATAAAAAAGAATCCTGAGAAAGATAACATGGTACTTATTAAATTACGTAACGTAACACAATATAATCAACTGAAAATGCAGTTCTGGCTGTGGTACATACAAGGTCATGAATCAAACACTACCCAACCTTTTTATATATTCATTAATACTTTTTTCTATAAATTTAGTAATTCCAATTAGTAACGTTGAGGTACGATCGATCTAAATACGCGATACAGGGTGCTGGTAACAGCCCACAAAACCTTAGGAATCAGCGTAAATAAATATTTTATAACTTTGGCTTTTAATTGTACTAACTTAATATTTATCATTATTTTTTTATTTAATCACAGTAGGTTAGACTAATGAATTTTCTAATTATGAAGTTTTTTCCATACAGAATTTAATAAATATGTAAACAAAAAATTTAGTTTACATACAACAAAATAGAAACAACAATCGGCTATTTTCAAGAACAAGCAGTAAGTTCCGAAAAGTCTCAGTTTGATACTGAATTCCGTGGTCAATCTAAATTTTACTCTTTGAAATAAAATAAAAAATGATACTCATTTAGGTCAAGTTTATCTGACTAGAATTAAACAATTAATTTTATTTGCATTTGCAATAGTAATTAATAGGTACAGTGTGATTGTATTCTTGCACGTAAACCAAAGAACCTTGATAATATCAGTGGTAAATAGCTATTTTTTAAATAATAAAAAGCATATATTTTCAATTATTTTCTGTAAATTTATACCTATTAGTAATTATTGGTGTAAATTTCTAGAAGTTACAGTTCGTTCAGTTTAAAAAGTTATGAACAGTACTGTACTAAAGGAGGCGAATATAATAAAAGTGGTGTTTTTTAAAAAAAATTTAAATAAATTACCTTCATATTTATCAACCAAATGTATAACAAACAGCTTAAGTTGTTGAAAATTAATCTTAAATCACTGATGTGATAATCAGAAATAATTTTGAGGCTTTATACCTTATCAAACATGCTTGTTTATTTTGTTTGTAAAAATTCCCATTATTTACTTTTATTATAAAAATGATTTGAATTTAAACTAGCGCTGGCATACACATAAATTAAATACATTTGTGAGAAATATCGCAAATGTCAAGACGGTGTTCAAAACGTTTATAACAAAACTTTTTTAATATCAGTTATATAGGTAAATATTTTGTAAAGATTCAACGTGCTAAAAGATTCTGCGTTATATTGAAATTGCTAATGAAAGTTTCCATAAATGCCCTTTCACGTACTTACACACACACTCTTTATGGAATATTGGCAACGCTGTAGATAATACTGAAGTACATCCAACATCCTTCTAGAGGGCGTACGAATCAGTGAGAATAAGGACGCCATTAAAATTAAAGTGTGTACAACCAACTATATCCAAACTTATGGCACCTTTTACACACTCGTCAATAACTAGATTTTAACAGATCAACAAG
>JARFJB010001795.1:615000-785000 GCA_036346205.1 Vesta saturnalis
CAAATATCTTTCGGAAAAATAGTAAAAGAGGTTATCGACCTCACAGATATGGAAGCAGTGTCAATATCCTCCCCAATAACGGATGAAGAAGGGAGAATTTCTGATTCGCTAAGATCATCTTCGTCTCAATTGGACCACTGTTCACGCTTTGTCGGACAAGAGGTTTGCTTAAGAAGAGTTGAAGGAGCCGTGACTTCAGCCGCTGCGAAATAGACTTCTGGGAAAACATCTAGATTATGAGGTACGATTCCGGCCTTCTTGAAACCATTAATAGTAGTGAAAGAGGGGATACATAAAATTAAGCTGTAATGGTTATAGCCTATGTGTTGTATGCGGGGGTAAGCGCACAATGGTGACAGAATTACTCCTGGGTTTTTCGATGACACTCAAATTTTTGGTATGCTGATGGTTCAATGAAACATATAAAACGATCAAACCAATCCACAAACACATCGAGATTCATCCATCCAGAATCATTGCATCTGAATGCTGCCTCTAGCGGTGCCCCTTCTTTTAGCTCCTCTTTCATACTCTTTTGGGAAAAATCAACATTTGTAGTACTTATGAGCCTCCTGCGTAGGTTCAAATTGCTGCAGTATCAGACACGTCTCGTTCGGTAGACACTACCCTACGAACTTGTTTCCTACCTCTTTTGACAAAAATTTTACAATTTTTCCGTGGGACTTTACTCACAGATGTCTCATCTACATTATCAACCCTATGTGAGGAAAGTGGTGTTTTATGCCCTGAGCAAAGTGTAAAAATTTGTTACAACAGCCTGTTGAAACCATGATTACGGGCGAGCGATATTGCTTCGGGAGAGAGGGGTGTCTGGTGCGAAAACCCTTCAACCAATCTTTACCAGCAAGTTTTGTTGCATCCGAAAATAGATGCATAATATTATTCTTAACTGCGAGCTGATACGTAATACACCTTATGTTTTTACCTGTAAGGCCATACATTCGGCTTACCATATCGAGAATATGAGTAACCATCAGTAGTTTTGTTACCTAGTCTCTTTAACTGGTATGTGGCTAACCTGTTTTTCCCTTTACATCATCTCCTTAAACTCATTTTTTCTCATTCAATTTCTGCCTGTCAGTCCTCCGTTTATAGTTTGGATCATATTGCCGCTCTGAAAAAAATTTTCCCTACACCATGGGGGATCATTTTTCCCGAACAGGTAACAGTGTGCTGGCAGCCATGTTTATCAGGTAACCACTAAGACTTGGTATTTCATAAACATCTCAGACATTAGGCAAAATATTGGACTTCAAGTAGGTATATTACAATGGAACATTTCTGCTTATTTACAATAAATATTACAATAGTTTCGAATTACTCACCTTGCATTAAACATAGATAACACGATAACAAGACATTTCTACGCCAGCTGCATACATTCCACTGACAGCAGAAACGCACTGGGTGATGGTTACGCAATAAAAGTACAGATGGCACTGTCAGTCGTAAAAATAATGCGAGGAATCGTTTTGTCCGCAGGAATCATTTTCCGCCGCTCTCCTCTACGTGGAGCACTCTAAATTTTCGTTCTGTGAGTTTGGGGCGCGAATTAAAAATGGCTGTAAAATTGACATATCTGAAATCCTTGTGAATTTGAAAGTTGTAAGTAAAGTGCATTCAAACTACACCAATTGTGGGTTACTTTAATATATTGTATTAAAAATCAATGATACAAAATAACATAAGTCACGTCATAAAACAATCTGATCACTAGGTAAATATCTATCTTTCTCTTTCTTAAAAAGACAAGAACTAACATTCACAAATTTAGTGGCACAGGCGGGCGCCGATTGCGACCACTACATCTTAGCTGAACATCACTGTTACTACTAGGATATTTACTAGGGCTGGGGGCACAACGTGAAGGCGTATTATGAATACTGTAATTAGAGTTTTCAACCTTTTTATAATTGTTATTCTGATCGTCCTCGTCAATTAGTTTATCAGATTCTGTAGACATACTTAATTTAGTAGGCAAATCGATCATAGGCGTTGGAGCAATAACTGCGTTTTCAGACGCTTTAAATCTACATAAGTTAAGTTAAGCTAATATGCTCATAATAAACTTTATCTTCTTCACAGCATTACTATTTTTAAGCAGAACTCCTTCTACCCATTTATCATTTACATTAGAACCTAAATTACCAACTAAAACCTTTTCACTTACAATCAATGAAATTGGCTTAACAAAGTCATCATAGCTATTCTTAAATGCTACTCTTCCACCTGCTTTAGGTTTTAACATATCTAAACGTGTTCATTTGGACTCATACCTGTTGTAACGCCAGGCGTGTTTCTATATCCAAAAAGAAAATTTATGATTTGTTGAGCTACTGACAACGTAGATTTTTGCTTTAATGATTTATCTAAGGCATTAGATTGCGGGTGGTATGGTGGTGATTTAAATACATTAATACCGTTAACGTGACAAAATTTGGTGAATTCTACTGAATTAAATAGCGGCCCGTTATCACTGACAATACTATGGATTTTTTTCGAGGGTCAACCCTAATTAAGGCCTTTTTGTTTTTACTCGCTTACTTGAGGGGCGTATTTTTTACCCCTATTTTATGGCCGCCCACGTGTAGGACGCGTTTTTCAACCCCTAATTATTTTTTGTTGTATTAAGAGCCTTTTTGACAGCAATTCTTTGTACTTGCTCACGTGAGGGGCAGATGTAGGGGTTGGTCTTGGACTTTGAGTTGGACCTGGAGTTGGTTTTAGGGTTATTTTTTATGGTCATCTAATTAAGGGCGTGCGTTCGTGCGTGCGTGCGTGCGTACGTGCGTGCGTGCGTGCGTGTTTTCGTTTGATCCTCGTGCTAAAGCAATGCTAGTCGATTGTATGTAGTTGTAGGCAATATTGTGTTGACTAAAAGCTATAATTGGAAACGCTGCTTGCTATGCCTAGTCCGTGGAGTTAAGTTAGCTTGATTAGACAGATGTATTTATGATAAGGTCAGGCTTGCATGTAAAATAACATAGAGGTGAAACTAACTAGCTAATGTGTTTTGCTGCTACACGCATCACAGTATTGAAGATTCTGTTCATGTATTAGAAAACGTACTACAGTCTCGAAACAGAATGCAGATAAAATTGAAGGAAATGAATACGGTACAACTTCTGTGAACGAACTGAAAGATTGAAGCGTGTGCAGCATTTCCAGAGCCGTGATGGAACCAGTTAATTTGGGGTTAACCTCATGTCCATGTAATAATAATAATAATAGTGTCTGATAAAAACTGTCAGTGGTTATTAGCTACTTTTATAGGTTGTTACAATATAATCGTTCAAGGTAAAGACGATGAGGTGATTGTATCTCAAAATCTCGATGATGTAATGCTCTCTATGAAATTTCAAACAAAATTAGATTACGTCACTCTTATTTCAGATTAGAAATTTTTTTAAAACGTTTAGTTGACATTGCTATTAATCTCAACTGATAAAAATCCATGTAACGTGAAGTACATGTGTGTGTGCGTGTGTGTGTGTGTGTGTGTGTGTGTGTGTGTGTGTGTGTGTGTGTGTGTGTGTGTGTGTGTGTGTGTGTGTGTGTGTGTGTGTGTGTGTGTGTGTGTGTGTGTGTGTGTGTGTGAATGTAATTGAGTATACAATAGTTTATGTAATCTGAAGATTCAATTATTTTTAGAGTAATTTCCGCGTTAGCAAAATTTTTAAAATATTTGTAAGTGTTTTGAACGTAAATTTTTGTAAGTACAACATAATTGTTAAATACGAGTAGCTGTAATCAGGTTTTTTGTGTATTACTTTCTAAATTAGTTAATGATCGGAATGTAATAGCTAGTTTATATCCAGCCATTCATAAAACGTGTTTTAGTGTGACTAAATGTTGTATAAAAAATATTTTCAGTTCAACACATGGTACAACTGAAGGAAAAAACACTTCTAAAGGTAAGCATATTATTTTTAATATATATAATATATATATGTTTTTTTTTACCTGATATTGCTAACAAAAATGCCGATAAAGATTTTTAAAGTGTATTATTACTCTTATAGGATAATGTCATAAGATCAGCTCTACAAATAGTAAGTACCTACGTATTCGTGGATTTTTAAACTTGTAGTTATTGTTAATTCACGTATAATAATAAAACCATTAAAACCTTTTGCCTTTTATTTCCATTATATCAGTTTGATATTCTTAAAAACATGTTAATTTAATTTAACTCTATGTTATATATAAGTAATTATTACTTTCCAGTCTTTTTTAATGGGTTTTTATAACAGTTAACGAACACGTTTCTATGAAACAATTTTGTCTGTATGTAATTGCACCTGCAAATAAATCAGATATAATTTTTCCGAATGTATAGGTGGTGTCTGTTTAGAAAGAGAGAATCTGCCTATACATAAAGCATCATTGCATTAGGGTAGAAATTATTTATTGTTTCACGTCATATTAATTAGACTTTAATGTACTCAGTTTTGAACTGTAATCTGGTTTCCGCAAACTGTAAGACATAATTTCGGTTGATTGATTGAGATTGATCTGGTTGATTTGATCGAGCATGATTTGTTTGAGATTGATTAATTAATTACTTGATTTATTTGTGTGTGTGTGAGAAAGAGCCGAAAGAGAGAGAGGGGTTGGAGGGAGAAACAAGATAGAGCAAGAGAGAGGTGCATTATCTATTATAGAAAATGTTCATTAGTCTATACGCCACTAGATGGTGCTAAAATCAATTTTTACTCAAAGGGGCTAGGGGGCAGACCCTAATACAAGTCCTGTCTTACTAGGGCCTCCTTATTAGAATACAATTTTGTATGGCGGGGCGAAGGCCTACAGTTGTAAGATTAAGTTAGACCCCGCATACAATTGCATCAAAGGGGCCACGATAGGGGCTAAGCTCTACACTTGTCTTATAAGATTAGGGTTTCCATACCATCTCCAGCCAGGGGGGGCGAAGGCCTCTAGAACAAGCTGCGAAGCCCTACACGTGTCTTACAAGAACCTCCTTATTAGAAATACAACGTGTAAATAAATTTCTCGTATAGGTAAAAGATCATCCAATAGCATATGACCATATTAAAGCAATAGGATCGATAATTTTAATAATAATATCTTATTAGGGTAATTATGCAATTTCCAGCATTGTATGCGTGTGCGTTTGCCTAACCTCCTAATACAACCAAAAAGGACCTTAATTAGATGACCATCAAAAATAACCCTAAGACCAACTCCAGGTCCAACCCCAAGTCCAAGACCAACCCCTACATCGGCCCCTCACGTGAGCAAGTACAAATAATTGCTGCCAAAAAGGCTCTTAATACAACAAAAACTAATTAGGGGTTGAAAAACGCGTCCTACATGTGGGCGGCCATAAAATAGGGGTAAAAAATACGCCCCTCAAGTAAGCGAGTAAAAACAAAAAGGCCTTAATTAGGACTGACCCTCGAAAAAAACCCATAGGGGTGGAAAATACCAGCTCACACGTGGGCGGTTATAAAGTAGGGGTGAAAAAATACGTCCTACACGTGAATGAGTAAAAATAATTAGGGATAAAAATGCCAGCAGGGGTGGAAAATACGGTCTCACACGTGGATGTGTAAAAAATTAGGGTTGAAAAAGGCTTCCGAAAAGAAACCATAGGGGTGAAAAAACGCGTACCCCACGTGGGCGAGTAAAAAGTGATAGGTGCGTTTTCCCCAGAAAATCCAAGATGGTGGCGCAAGTGCCTCCCTTCTACTGATATATGTATGTCCATCCACTTAGATTTACTATCGACTATCAGTAAAAACGTTTTACCATACTTGTGAAAGAAATCCACGTGAATTTTATCAAAAACATTTTCAGTTTTTGGCCACGATATTAAATGCTTTTCAGAATTATTTTGACATAATTGACAAATCTCACAGTTTTGAATGGTTGTCTCAATATATGTTTGTAACCCAGGCCACCAAAGAGCGGATCTAGCCAACATTTTAGTTCTCACTATTCCAATATGATTTTCATGTAAGAGATTCAATACCGCTTCCCGTAAAGCTCGAGGTATGACCACTTTACTTCCTTTCATCAAACAACCCTGTTCCTCAGTTAATTTGTTTCTTTTAATATAAAACGGTTTTAACTCAGGATCTAATTTATTACTGGAAATTACATGTGGCCATCCTGTTTTTACATAATCTAAGACTCTTGCTAGCATTGCATCTTTATTAGACATTTTCGAAATGTCCTCATATGTTATTGGTAACTCTTCATTTAAGTTAGAGTGTATTGAGCTTTCAACCCCTGTTCAGTAACTTAAGGGCAATCTAGACAGCATATCTGCTTCATAAAGTTGCGATCCCTTCCTATACTCTATTTTATAATTAATTTTTTATATTAATTATAAGTTGAAAGAATTTCAATCCATCTCAAAATTCTAGATGCGGACATAACAAATATTTTTATCCGAATTGAGTATTACCTTAAGAGGTTGATGATCAGAAATAAGAGTAAATTAACGTCCATAAACGTATTTATGAAAACGCTCGACACCAAATATAATCGCAAGAGCTTCCCGTTCTAATTGTGAATAATTTAGTTCCGTTTTTGATAAAGTACCCGACGCAAACAAAATTGGATGTTCGATACCATTAATACGATGAGCTAATACAGCTCCTACCACGTAAGAACTAGCATCACAAGAAATCCCTATTTCTTCTGTAGGGTCATAGTGTATCAAAACTTGATTGTGAATGATTAAATTTTTACTTAATTTAAACGAATTGCGACACTCTAGATCTAATATGAATTCGGCATCTTTATTTAATAAATTGTACATGTTGATAACATGGGTATACACTTTCCATAGTAATTCAACAAACCCAAATATGAGCGCAATTAAGTTATATCACGTGGTTCATGTGCGTCAGAAATCGCTCGCAATTTCTCTTGTGTGGGGTGAATACCTTCTTTGTCAATTCTGTGACCCAGATACTCTACATCACTTTGAAAATATTTTCATTTATCCAAATTTACTTTTACATTGTATTTCGCCAATCGACTCAAGACAGTTTTTAATAGATTTTTGGCTTCTTCCATGTTACTATTGGCTATTAAAATATCGTCCAAATAGCTCGAGTGTTCTGGAACATATCAATGTGGGTGTTAATAGTTAAGTACTTTTGAAAATTTTCTTGTACTATTAACTGGTGATAAGCTCCTGTTAAATCTAAAACCATGAATGTTTCACCACCTGACAAACTTGCAAAGATATCATCTGTGGTCGGTAAAGGGCATGGATCTACGTGCAAGATTTTATTGACAGTTGTACGAAATCACAACAAATTCTGACATCATTGTTTTTTTTTGGGACCACCACAATAGGTGAGGCCCATTCACTGTGCCGTACTTTCTTAAGAATGCCTATTCGTACCATTTGCTGTAATTCTTTTTCTACCCGCGGTTTCATTCCGTATGGCATCAAGTACGCTTTCTTTACTACTGTTACTATGTTTTGCTTTAAAATAAAGTTTACTTCACATTCCTTAATCGGATTACAAAGATTTGAATTGAAAACATTTGGGAATTTATCTTTCAGCAAATTTAAATAAACGGCTTTTACATTTTCGACGCTTTTATTGACTTGATTATTTTGCCAACCTGAGAATAAAACTTTTAACCAATACCGACCTAATAATGGTACGAAGTCTTTGCTTGACTCTATAACTATTAATTCCAAGTTATACATCTTATTTCTAAAAACTACATCAACGAGACAGTCGTCTCGCGCTCTAATAATCTCACCCGAATCTGCTTTTAGCTTATGTTCAATCTGTTTTAAGGGTAAGTTTAGATTTTTCAAACAAACTGTTCGCTATAATTGACTTACAAGCACCTGCATCAACTCCAAAAAGCATTTTTTTACCACATATTTCTAACGTAACCTGATATCATGGCACAACACTTGAATGATTTTTTCTCAGATTGGGACCAAGCTGGTAGCGTAGTGGTGACACGATCTGCTTAGCATTCGGGAGATAATGGGTTCGATTCCCGTTACCGTCTACCTTGTATGAGTTTTTTCAGGGGGTTTTCCTCAAACACGGCATGGTCACTGCGTATATGTACACCATGTGCGGCTGCTTAGGCGAATGCTGGGGCAGTATTTTCCACCTCAGAACCCTAACTTCGTTCCTTCCGATCCTATCCTGACCACACCCATCCTTAATCCCACCATGCATATATACGTAATGTTTGTATGTATGCTGGGAATCCATGATTGTGGCTGAAGGAGCTCGGAAAGCTGGAGCAGCCCGCCCTCCCCCTTGGGGAGGGAATGAAATACGTGATCTTTTCCTTTTTTTCAGATTGAATAAATCTTCATTCACTTCACAAGCACTATCAACTTCATCTTCTTCGTATCGTCATCACTCTCTTGTTGTTGCTCCTCGACTGATCCTGCCCACTTTTTGATAGGACAACTACTCCCTTGCATGGTCCATTTTGCCACACTTGTAGCATTTCTATTTTGTCGCAAGACACTGCTCTTTATGATGCAACTCATCACACATTTTACAGCTCTGCTCGTCTTTTTCTTTTTCGCCAAAACAGGTTTTCTTCATACATAATTTACTTGTACACTACTTGATGTCATTTACTTGTTTTTGGGGCAATTATGCTGCTTGTGCTTTTTGATATGCCGTTTTGAATGGCAACTTATCATCCAACGACAACTGTTTTTGTATAATTTCCGATTTATGACCACAAACAAACCTATCTCGAAGCGCGTCATCTAAAAATTGATTAAAATTGCACGAGTTTGCCAATTTCCGAAATCCACAATGTACTCAGCTACTCTTTGATCAAACTTTTGATTAGATTCGTTGAACGTAAATCTTTCGAATATTTCTGAGACGGGAGGGGAATAATGTTTTTTTAACAAATCGGTTGCTTCCTTACAGGATAACTCATTGGGATTCTTTGGGGATGCCAGATTTTTCAGTGTCTGATATACCTGGGGCCCCGCTAACATCAAAAACGTCGACACCTTCATTCGATCTTCAACGCAGTTCACCAGGAACAAATGTTCCATTATTTTTAAATAACTTTAAAATTCTTCCACCTCACCTTTAAAATGCTCAATGTTACCAATTAAAACCATTAAAATGATACTTTTCAGAACACTCCTACTTTTTGTTTTACAACTACCTTATACCTACTGAATACTTTCAATTTTTACACTGCTAAACACTGCTAGAGACTGATTTCAATGACTAGAAGACTTTCGATATTGGCTGACTCCTGGCGTTGAAGTAATTTCACCACTGACACACGTCTGAGATGAAAAGAAAACTCAACTAGCCGTCGTTTGATTTTTGTTCATTATTTTTCAACCAATATTCCAAAAACACCGACCTCGTCGCCAATAAAGTGTATTCAAACTACACCAATTGTGGGTTACTTTAATATATTGTATTAAAGATCAATGACACAATAGTATATTGAGTATCAAGAACAGTAAGGGACGTTTACCGGTCGACGGCCATGTTTGGCCTACTAAATAAACAAAAAGTCAAAAGTGACGTTTTAAATAGAAATGTCCAAATTTTTTGTTCTTATTGTTGTGAAATATAGTACCTATATATAATTTTACGTTGGTTAAGTAAAAGACGTCGGTAAGTAAAATCTTGCCGACGAGTTGGGCCTCGCAACCAGTAAACATATCCTACTGTCTTGGAAACAGATATGGTAAATAAACGAAAAAGCTCAATCGTGCAAAAAATAGTATAAGTCCAAGTCATAAAACAATTTGATCAATAAATAAATATCTAACAGTAAGAATGTCGCAAATAAATCAAGTGACAGACGGGCTAATGTCAATGTCAGTTAAAGCAGTCAGTTTCATGCATAGAATAAGAACTACGTTTCATGCTAAGCCAAATTCTGAACCATAGACGTAGAGTCCCAGTTTTTTTTGCTCGCCACTGTACATACATCTATGGATATTCCACTTGCTTCCTTGCTCCTTTTTTACTAAAACCGCTTTGGATTAAAAGGGTTAAATTATTAGCGATTACCACACTAGACTGCAGATAGCAAATATGTCAATTATTATTTCAGTTACAATAATTAAACAAAAAATTTTGAATATAGTAGAACTGGCAACAATGTTAATAATACAAAATAAGAAAGTGATTGGCCCTTAAGTTAATTATTCAAGATGGAGTGTTTAGGTATGTTGGAGTTAACTAATTTAAAATTTTTTAACATTTCTATTACATAAATGACATAAATTTGTATGAAAATATAATCTTTCGACGATAGTTTCTCATTACTAATCTTTTACAATTGTTTATTTGGTTATGTTAATTATTGCAAGTCATATTTCTTCACTGCACTGTCACTTTGTTCATTTCATATTTTCAGAATAAACGTGTCATATATTTTTTTAAAAATTGTTTTAAAAATTCTCAAAATACTAATGTCAATTAAAATGATCGAAAATTAAAGTGATTTACACAACTAACCAAGAATATTTTTTTAGGTTCAGAGAATGACAGTAAAGTATCAAATGTTTCTATAGAAAATCACACAAATGCTGACAATTCTGAAAGTACAGAACCTTCAGAATGTAAAATACCTAAAACAGATTCTATTACTAATAATACAACAAATACTGTCAACGAAATTAAAGAAGAATCAATTGAAGTGAAAGTTATTTATAATAAAAACAAATATGATGTTAGTGCTCCTGCAAATAGTAGTATTGCAGATTTTAAAAAACAATTACAGGGTCTCTTAGGTAAAATATTAAAATAACAATTAAAGTTTTTTTATATTAACCTTTTAGGAGTGCCTGATTCCATGCAGAAATTGATGTATAAAGGTCTACTGCAAGATAATCAAATTTTATCTAGTGTAGGTATAACCAAAGGTGCTAAAATTATGTTAGTAGGTTCCACTTTGAATGATGTATTAGCAGTATCATCAGTTACAAAACAGGTATGCAGACTGCATATTTTACTTTATTAATAATAAATAAACATGTAGGATGTTGCTGAATTAGAAAAAGCTTCTAATGTTAAAGAACCACTTAGTAAGCAAAAAATTCACAGGAAAGTCTTAGATAAGGGTTTACCAGAGGATGTTATGCCAGGTATTAAAGATTTAAAGGTATATTATTTTATTATATGATGAGTGGTCTACAAAAGTTAAGTATTTTAGGAAAGTTTACCTCCTGTACCTTTATCTGGAATGCTTAATAAACAAGGTGGTAAAGTAAGATTGACATTTAAACTAGAAGCAGATCAGTTATGGTTAAGTACAAAAGAACGCACAGAAAAATTACCTATGCAATCTATAAAAAATGTAGTGTCAGAACCAATTGAAGGACATGAAGAGTATCACATAATGGTAGGTTGAAAGTTAGTTGTATTTGTACAACATTAAATTATACCATGGATTGGTAGTTACTTTGATTTAGATTTTACTTGACAATTTTTTGGTTTGCACAATTTTGTCTACACTTATAGCAGTGGTTCTTAACTTTGTAACACTAGAATTATTAGAAAGTTATTCTAGAAAATTAAATTTTGCATAAAAGTGATTATGTGTAACACAGATTTAGAACTGAGCTGCTTAAAAAAATTATTGCGCTTGGTTAGTTTTTATATTGAACATAAAAGTATTGACTGTTTAATTCGACTTAAGATATGTTACTGAGGTTTCCAACATATTTTTTTTAAGCTGCCTAATTTTTTATTGTTACTGGATTATACGGACCACCAAACAGCTTTATATGTATAACATGTTGACGGTTGGCTACACTAAGATAAATGCTACGGGTTAAACAATTTTTTTAATTTTTCTGATAATTTGACTTAACTGTGTTGATGTGGTTGTTATTGAATTAAATGTTTGTTTTCCAAGTAATTTTTTACAAGAAAAAGCCTAATCCCAGAGGTAAATTACATATTTCCCTTTTGTGGTGGTCCATTCAGGGTCTCCATTTTCCTGTTGTAACTTGTCAATTCCTGTTTTAGTATTTTTTATTCAAATAGTTTAGTTTTTGTTAGAATAGCATTGAAATCACATTGAATGTCTATAATAAGTGATCATTCTATGAAAATTGTGAAATTTGCATAGCCAAACCTGTAAATGCTGGTAAGTTACTTTGTAGATTAAAAAAATTTTTTATTGGAAATTTATTTTATTGTTTGTGAAACTTCATAAAATAATTTGTATTTTTGTTAAAACACAAGTAGCCAGTCATTTTAGGTTTTCAGTGCAAAAAAAAATGGTGGCAGCAATTTTTTTTGTAATCACTTCATTTTATTATTTTGAACAACATATTAAAAATAGAGAATGATAGCAGCCAGGCTTAAAAAATTATTCAAGGTCAATGGTCACAAAAATCAATTTTTTTGCAAAAATTTCGTTTTGTACGGCTCGGAGGTCAATTGAGGTGGTTACAAGAAAGAAAGTTCATGAAATTATCTACAAAAATGGTGCTATTCATTTTTCATGTATGACGAACCGTTTGTGAAGTACAGACTGATGAATGTGAACATCGAGCACTGTATCTGTATCACCATTGAGGTAGCCCATAAGGCGCGTTGTTTTTACATGGTGTCCCCAGTAGGCCTAGTCCATGTTGAGTGTAAAAAAATTACGTTTCGTCCTTGTTTTCATAAATTTCATTTATTACTATTTCATTGTCGGGTTCTAGGAGGTCTGTATCTTCGCTATCTTTCTCATCTTTGATTTGTTACAAAAACATCAATGTCACTCTCAGTAGAAACATTATCGCAACAATCAACAGCAGAAGCTTCAGGCATTGTATTGAGGCATGATTGTCCATGACAGTTACCGCATACAATGGAGCAAGATTAACCAATTTTTCTGCATCCACAATTTGCACTGCATCCTTTTGTACAATTACAAAAAATGGTATTAAGAATATTATTTGGCGCAGGTGGTAACAATGTTGTAATGGGCTCTAAACAAATGTTATTAAGATCCAGCCCTACTCTTGTGGATCTATGTCTCTTCCCAGCCATGTTTGGACCTGGTAGTATGCACGATACAAGTGTTGTTGAGGTGCTGCAGTTGTAGGTGGAAGCGATTGTAATTTTACAGTAGTATTGAATCTTGTTGACTTTGCAAAACTTAAATACCGGTAATTATCAAGAGATGTTTCCGACTTGGGAGCTCCATACATTGCCAATGTAATGTTCACTCCATTCTCAAATATAAACAATTTTCTTGTTGAAAAATCTCGGCAGCTATAAATCAAGACGATTTTCGAACATTTTTAATGTATTTAGTTTTCCTCTGTTGAATAGAGCAGAAGTGGTATCACATCCGGTTATTGCATGTAGCAATAAAATATGTTGCTTACATTGAGGATATTTGTAAAAGCTTAAAAATTATAAAATTGTGTCTTGACATTTCCTTTCCTTGGTTTCATGAAAAATAATTGTTGCTGTAAATGACTACATCTGATGAGAAGAACCAAAAGATCGATGTCCTCGCCTACTATGTGACAGTAGTGTTAACACTTGATTCTTCTATTGCAGTTTCAATAATTAATACATCGAAACGTAATTTTTTTACACTCATCATGGACTAGGCCTACTGGGGACACCATGTAAAAAAGACGCGCCTTGTATTCTATTTCAATGGTGGTGCGGAAACGGATACAGCACTTGGCGTTCACATTCGTCACTCTGTACCCTCAACTACGACACGTATTCGTCTTTTATCAAGGAAACTAGAAACCCAGTTGATGACCGTATCATTTAACCCAGACGAGGTGAGTTTGGCAAGTAAACACTTACGTCAAACTTGGTCAAATGCCTTTGAGACATCTAAAGCGACTACAACTGTTTCACCGGACTGCTCTACTGTATTGTTCCACACTTGGGTCACATATGAAAGAAAATCACCAGTTGAACGACTTTGCCTAAACCCATATTGGTGGTCACTAAGGAGTTTGTTAGTTTCAAGGAACGTGAGCAGTTGCTGATTGATGGCTTTTTCCATGATTTTAGATAAAATGGAAGCGATGGCAATTGGTCGGTAGTTTGTCTTATCGCCTTTTTTGGGAATAGGTTGAACATTTGCTAACTTCCATGATGAAGGGAATTCCCCAGAAGACATAGAGATCATATAGAGCTTAGATAGGACTGGTACTAGTTCGGGGGAACATTTCTTTAAGACAATAGCTGGGATACCGTCTGGGCCAGTCGCCTTATTGAGATCAAGCCTACTGATGATCGATTCCAAGAACTTGTACCGAAAATGAATTGGTTTCATAGCGTATGAAGAAGAGTTGACTAGGGGCACATCTTTTCCAGAATCATTGAGACACTAGTTTGATGCAAACAAATCCACAAAAACATTGGCTTTGTCTACAGAATCAGCAACCAGCGATCCGTCAATAGATGTCAGGGGGGGAAATGAAGATGTTCCAAAATTTACGACTGCCTAAAGGAGATGTAGCTAGTTCATTGCATTTTCGTTGTTCGAACATCTTTTTAGTTTTAGTGATGTCACTTGCAGATATTTTTTAAAGATATTGCATCAGCACAAGCCTTATTGAACCAGGGTTGGGAACGTGCATGACCTGTACGGTACTGTTTTTTGGGAATGTATAACTCCATTCCCATGAGGATGACTTCAGATACTGAAAGAGCGATGTCCGAAGAAGAGGACAACTTAAAACAATATTCACGCCATGGAAAGGTTGCAAAGAAATCCCGTAAATCACTCCATCGAGCTGACTTAAAACACCACAAGGTTCTATCGGTTCTGCGAACAACAGTGGATTTAGGTACAGTAGAAATGATTTCTATGAGACAATGGTCGGAAAGACCTAAAGGTGAAAGAACGGAAGTTTTATAAACAAGAGGGTTTGATGTAAGAAAGAGATCTAGAAGATGTTAAGTATGGTTAAGGTTATCAGGGATTCTTGTGGGTTCAGAAATCATTTGTGTGAGATCACATGAAATAGCAAATGTTTCTGCACTATGACCAGCAGGATTTGTAGTAGATGAAAACTGAAGCCAATTAGAGTTATGAACATTGAAATCGCCTACAATTGAGATATTGCAAGATGGAAACTGAGACAGGAGATAGTCAACTTTCATACTAAGGTAATCGAAGAAGTCTTTAAAGTTACTGTCATTAGGAGACCTGTAAATGCAACAGTAGAATTTCACAAAATTAGGACCAGAATGTTTAAACCAAATCACGTCAAATTTTTTATTTTCTAAGGAAGAAACCCTCTTGCAAGCAATTCTGTCCTTGATGTAGGCACATACGCCTCCTTTATATCGAAAGTTAGAGTGAAGGTGGTATTAAGAAAATTGCAAGTCGGGTGACTCGGAGCTTTCAGAGGAGACTTGTGTTTCAGATAGAAACAAAATATCAGGTTGTAATTGTTCAAGATGTTGGTGAATAGCATTAAGATTAGACCTGATACCGCGGATGTTGCAGTAGTGAATCAGAAAGTTGATACTTTTGATGACCGAGGTCGCTTGGGCCCTGCCCTCCCGGACATCCGAATGGGGCAGGATTTTACGTCCGGAATTTATAACCCTAGAAACCATAGCCATCTTATTTTTTCAATTTGGGACTTTCAATCCGATAGGAAGACAGTGAGGGCGAGAAGGAAGAATAAGGATGAGAATAGATTAAGGATGAAGGAAAAGGTAACCGACAGCCCTTACCGAGCTCAGAAAATCGGAGACCCAATATTAAGGAGCCCATGGTAAGGGTGATGGTACCTCCCCGGCTGGCATGGAGGACATGCCTACCACCTTTTATAACGAAGAAATATTCAGAACCAGAATCTTCGTACGGCTCGTCGCTATCGCTCATTTTAAAGACACTAGTACCTTCCTCTCTAGCAGCAACACATAGACTAACTCAACACTACACTGACTATCAAAATGAATTACCAGTCTTTGCAACGGAAAACACATTATCCCCACCACAAATTTTAATATACACCAGTTTCAAAGCATGTCTACAAAACTATTCCAAGAATATATTAGAAGTTAAAATTTGTAGCCACAGGTGACAATGTCTATCGAATTTAAATTTGTTGCCACCGTTGGCAGCATGGCCGTAAAGGGATTAAGGGTTAATGCATCGGCTAAACAGGCCCTGCTAAACTATAATTCTCACAAAGCAACTCCAACACCTAACCATTCTAATGGTTATCATACGCGCAACCCGTACTCAAAAACCTCCAACTACCTACCTAACTTACAACTGCCCTTCAATCTGGGCATTCGCTTATATACTTTCTGCTCGCCATATTGCCAACACGTCACCATAAATTCGCACCAAACTTAAAATTCACCTATCACAACTGAGCATTTCACTGCGTCTCTACTCTCGCGTCACAATCACGCTACCCTTATACAACACTTGTCGCCATATTTATTTTACCTGAAAATTTATAAAATCTCCTCGAAGAACTCGTCTATCCTCACTATATTCATTCGGTATATTTACCAGATTATTTCTCAACTTTCCATACATATCTCACGTGTGCGCAAAATCTAAAACTCCCTCACATTCTATCACCTTCATTCGTGACCCTGCATTTATTTACCATTATTGCACAATATTACAAAAGTTTCTACAAACAAAAATATGCATACATATTCCTTACCGTACGTTAACAAAACATCAACATATCACACTCCACCCACTCACACGTCTATAACTACTTCTTTCAGTACAAATTCCTCCACACACAGTACCAAAAGCGAATAGTTTTACCAGTGTCGTATCAATAAAAATTTACTCAAAACATTATTTCTCAACCAAATTTAACGCTTCCAATG
This sequence comes from Vesta saturnalis, assembly GCA_036346205.1. Classification (NCBI taxonomy): domain Eukaryota; kingdom Metazoa; phylum Arthropoda; class Insecta; order Coleoptera; family Lampyridae; genus Vesta; species Vesta saturnalis. Next base: position 631,833 of record JARFJB010001795.1, read on the forward strand.
TGAAACTCTTTCTATAACATTAAGATATTCCTTCATACAATAACTAAGGCTTCATTAAAAATCCAGTGGCGTATTCTTTACACCACTTACATTACGCATACTCAAAACAAAATTCTTTTCGTGCAAACTCGCTTCAGCTGCACTCAAACACGTTACATACGTTATCAAAATCCTGCACATACACGGTGCGTCGAAATAACCTTAAAATAAAGGAGTGAGACTAGTTCGATAACACTTTTTATTTACAATATAATCAGATATGGACTCTATCTCCTTGGGAAGCCACACAACGCTCCATCCGGTTTTTTCACTCTTCGTAAGAGTGCTGGAACTTAGAAACTGGAATATCCTTCAGCTGGTTGGTTACATTTTTTAAATGTCTTCTACTGTTCCAAAATGGTGTCCTTTGAGGTGGTTTTTCAATTTAGGGAACAGGAAAATGTCACATAGGCTCAGGAGAATAGGGTGGTTGAGGAGCAACATTTTCATCACTTCTTGACGTTATTGGTCTTCCGGAGCGAGTGTCATCCTGCACAGATTCTCGTCCATCTGAAAATGCTGTATACCATCTAAAAACTTGTGTTTGTGACAAAGCTTTGTCTCCATATGATTTCTTCTTTTTAAACATTTCAGTAGCATTTCACCGAGTTTAACACAAAATTTGATCACACAACGTTGTTCGTAATTTATTTCACTAATTTTTGAACACAGCAAAAACTTGTTTTTACAAAAGGTTTACTTGCATGTCACTCGACAGTAGACTAAAAATATTAATGCTCACTGTTTTATCAGCTGTTCAGTTAAACATATGTCTACTTGTGATAGTTACAGTGTTGCCAGATTGACTGTAAAAATATCAGTCTCATTACTTTATTTACAAACCTCGTATCTCTGAACGATTTGGTTTATCCAGACTTAATTTTCTTATTAGACTTCTTTATGGTGAATATAATAATCTTAAGAATCACTAAATGGCTTAGTGTGTGGTAATTTACATTATCACTGAATTTATATGTTATTTCTAATCATTTTCTTTGCAGGGATTACAATTAGGACCTACCGAGGCATCAAGATATTGGATTTATTGGGTGCCTGCACAATACATAGATGCAATAAAAGATGTGGTACTTGGCAAATGGCAGCAGTATTTCTGATTTTTATGGTGTGTTTGAAACTGAAAAAAAACCTGTCAATTACCTACATGGGTTGGTTTACCTGTCATTTGCCTGATTTTTTTTGTAATCCAAAGCAAATTACACTTCTCATGGGATATTTTTGTTCAATCTTGTTAATCGGTTTAGTTATAAGTAACGTTTTTTACTTTGTGATACATATTAGCGTTTGATATTTCTAATGATATAAGTAATGAAAAATTTAAAAAAGATTAGAAAACTTTCTTTAACAAAATATTCTTTCCAAAAAATTATTCTTGTATACAATACTATAAAACAGACTAAAAATGTTGAGTGAAGAAAACCTCAAATTCTGTTTGAAGTCTCTAAAAACTTATCACATAAAATATTAAGAATTTGTTTCACATTATTACCCAAATACCAAATAAAGAAATCCTAAACTACATACCTTCCTGCTTAACTTTATTACAAATAATGTATTTTTTTTTTCTTTAAATAATCGTGGACCTGAGCAGGCTAAATTTGGCCTATTGTGCTAAAACACTTAGGAGGATGGATAGAGGAATATTGAATTGCCAAGAGATGCCTATGAACAGCTACCGTAAATTTTTTGATATCATAAGTGAGAGGAAAACAAGAACTCGGAAGATCATTTCAGAGTTTAGAAGCTGTGTATGTGGATTTCGTCCATTTGGTACAAGCGGAGATTTGTACTGCATACTGATGATGTGAATGAACGAACCGAGTATTCCTAGCAAAGGTAGCCAGAGATGGTATCAAAGAATGTAATTCAGCGACACAATAGCCAATGTAATACTGTTAATTAAAGTGAGGCATTTATGAAATTTTCATATTTGGCATATTTTTCATATATGAAATTTTTCATATTTTTAACTGTTTTTAATGTTTAGCATGTCTGAATTTTACAAACAATTCCTATACAATTTAACCAAAACATTTTAATATTTATTCTTGCCAGTAATGTAAAATTTAAAAGCTCTCAATTTGTGTTGGTTTGCATGTAACAGGTAAAATTCTAAGAAAATAAGACTATAGTATTGTTGTTCAGTGTTCATGTTTAAAATATTCATTTAATCCCTTAAGTACTAAGAATTACCCCACACCCTTGGGGAGTGTTTTATTTGTTGCCAAACTGAAGGGCACGAGGGGCATAATTATTAAAAGTTTTCTTTCAACTTCTGTGGACATTTTTAGAGTTAATTTAAATTTAGATTTTGAGCTGTGCGAGTGTATCTATTTAAAATGTCGAGTGGTATTAAAGTGTCTATGTGGATTAAAACATTTCCAGAGTTGTCTATGGTAAAGTATTCTGCTCAGTCTGCAGCAAAATTGTAAGTACAAATTTATTATTTTCAAAGCTATACAGACTTTTCAACCCAATAAAAAATGTTTCCCAAAAACAAGCTATACAAGGTGTGTCATGAAGAAAGTTTATTAAATATGCACAAGATGTATTTTATGTAACTTTTTTGATTTCAAATGTTAGGATTTTTCGGTATAAAGAGTGTCCCTTGCCTCTGGCATATAGGGTGGGACAAACTTTGATCGTAGTTCCATAACTCCTTTGATATAAAACATCAATTTTTTTGAATGAAACCGGTCAATGGTGGACAAAAGCACATTCTAAAATTATTTTTACATATACAGGGTAACCCAATAGTAAATTATGCAAATCATCTAATTTTTCTTAAATTAAATGATCCACTTTTTTTATTTTTTTGGAACCATTATAGTTACTACTACATACCCCTAAAATGTTTTTCTAATAATCCAGCCTAATTCGAAGAAAAAAAAATTGCCTTTTTATACCCTGTGTTAATGATTAAATTAATTAAATTAATCATTTAAAAATTGTTTTGGTAGATATATTCTGAAATAAAAAATATTGAACTATGTTTTGTTTTATTTGAAACTACCCCCTTAAAAAAAAATTGATCGTGAAAATTAAAACATTAATTTTTAAATAATTTCATATTTTTATTTTCATATATATATATGATCATATTTCCTACTTTTTTTTCTTCATATTTGCCTCACTTTACTGATAATACAAAGAATGAACTGAAACGATTCTTATATGCTCAAAGGACTGTATGTCAGAAGTTAAGGATAAGTCATTTATAAGCCTAATCACTCTCTTTTGAATGCGATCAATGATAATGAGAGCGTATTGGCGAGCACCAACCCAGAGGTAAGAATTATATTCTAGATGAGGCCTTATACAGGAGAAAGAGTTGTCGGGAGGTAAAGTACTGCTTAGTTCTGTACAAAAAGCCTATTTTACGAGCAGCTGTTTTGGTAGCTGACAGAAGATGGTCAACCTATGATAGATTTGAAGATAGTCGTTCCCAACAGAGTAATAGAGTCTGAAAACTTAAGATGTGAGCCATTCATGCTTACAACAAGAATTCATCGATCCTTTTCGGCAACACTGAGTGTTGTTAGTATTACATTTAACTAGATTATTGCTTCCCCATTTGAGAATACATTGAACGTCTTTGTTGATTGAATTTTCCATTTCGGCTTTAATGTCTTGATTTGACTTAAAAGGTGGATTACCATTATGAGTAGACTGAGATGAACTACAATGAAGAGTGCTGTCATCAGCAAAGTAATCGATCGGGTTAGTCGTTGAAGAAATACGATCGTTTATGTATACCAGAAAAAGTGTAGGCACTATAACTGATCCCTGTGGCACGTATGTGTTAATGCTAACTTCTTTCGAAAAAAAGTAATCAACTATGACACATATTCGTCTTTTATCAGAGAAACTAAAAACCCAGTTGATGATCGAGCATATCATTTAACCCAAACTAGGTGAGTTTAGCAAGTAAACACTTATGCCAAACTTGGTCAAATGCCTTTGAGACATCTAAAGCTACTACAATTGGTTCATCCGATTGTTCTAATGTATTCTTCCAAACTTGGATCACATATGAAAGAAGATCACCTGTTGAACGACTCTGCCTAAACCCATATTGGTGGTCACTAAGGAATTTGTTAGTTTCAAGGAACGAGAGCAGTTACTGATTGATGGCTTTTTCCATGATTTTAGAGAAAATGGAAGTTATGGCAATTTGTCGGTAGTTCGAGGGATTGGCCTTAATGTCTTTTTTATGAATAGGATGAACATTTGCTAACTTCCATGATGAAGGAAATTCTCCAGCAGACATAGAGATCGAATAGAGCTTAGAAGTGGTACTAGTTCGGGAGAACATTTTTTTAAGACAATATTTGCGATACCATCTGGGCCAGTCGCCTTATTGAGATCAAGCCTACTAATAATCGATTCTAGCAGTTTGTACCGAAAATTAATTGGTTTCAGAGCGTATGAGGAAGAGTTGACTAGGGGGACATCTTTTCCAGAATCATTAAGACACGAGTTTGATGCAAATAAATACACCAACACATTGGCTTTGTTTCAGAATCAGCAATTACAGATCCGTCAAAAGATGTCTGGGGGAGGATGAAGATGTACTAAAGTTTTTACTAATGACTTTAGCTAAAGACCAAAATTTACGACATTCATAATTTATTAAAAGAATTATTGAAAACTACCACATAAAAACAAAATCTCAAAATAATTTAACTTAATGTTAGATTTTGTTATTTGCTGCAGAAATTGTGACTATTTTCTGGAATTTCACTTTTGGAAATTGCTCATTGTGCTTTGAATGAAATTTTTTTATAAACATTTATTGACATCTTCGATTTTTTTTTAATAATATATTGTATAATATACTTTTATTAATCTATAGGAGATGCACAACACTGGCATATTGCTTTCAAGAAACATATTCTAGTTTTGTATATCAACGCTTGAGGTCCATAACACAGTCGCCAAAAATATAATTAAATGATAGAAAAGGTTACGCTGTAACTCCTGACATAGTGCATCTGTGAATTTTTTGTTTGCTGAACAATAAAAAGATGGAAAAAACTGAAAGGGTAAGTAGAAGGGATCAAAGAGTTTTTTTTTTTTAAATTTAGATCAAAATGCTAATAATAAGAAAGTTACAACTGTTTAAAGTTCTTGTAAACAATTGAGCCTTTTTTATAAAATACCTCGCTAACATAAGTTTTGAATTCAAATTTGAAATGTTGGAAAGTGAAATAAACAAAGTTCACTTAAAACTTTATAAGATGGAAATTATGGCTATGTATCACATTGCGCGCCACGTCCCTGATATATGATATACAGCATTTCGCCAGGGGCCACGTCGATCGTATTTGAGAGACGCACCTCTTTCATTGTCTGGGTATGCATATCAAATGTGATACCCGCTGCCGTGTATTTCAAACCGGGAATCGCGAGCGTGGCCTCTGAGAAAAGTAAAATGAACCTTGGTTTGAGAAAAATTGGAAAGTTAGATTTAATACAACAAATAAGTTTTAACATTATTATTTATTTGAAGGAAAATTAACATAAAGCTCATTAAAAAAACGCATTTTTTACACTCAACCGAATCGAAGTAAAACATACAAGATATATATTTCTTAACTTAAGAACCTAGGAAAAAGTAAATAACGTGAAAATTGATGTTTTTTTATTGAAACATGACATACACATTTGAGGTTGTCGCGGGCACTTGGTCGCAATAAGTATATGTTCGTTTGGCTTTTGCAACATTACGTTCAGATTCATTTTTAATTTTGACGTAGCGCACTAAACACCTGCGGCGGGGAAAACTGTGAAAAACGTGCGTCGATCATATTTGAGAGACGTGAACACGGGCGCAAATATCACGCCTATTTTTTTCTGTAGGGCCATGTCGCTCATATATGACGCACACAAAAAAAACTACAAAAAACAAAATAATGTCAGAAAATCCTTTATTCTAGTTAATACATACAAATATTACAAAAAAGTAGCTTGGTCTCTGGGGTTATTTTCCCTATTACATCGTGACACGAAATGTGTATACCAAGTTATGAGTGTTCATTTATTGAAAACTGCTGGTTTATTTAATCTAATCAAGTACGTCGAAGTTACTTAAACGTCAGAAATGAAGTACCTGCTTTAATTGTTGTTATTCACTTAATTATTGGTTACTAATTTGTCTGAAATGGTGAATTACAGTAATAAAGAATATATAATTCAATACGGAAGGAAAACTGGGAATTTACAACCTAAACAAGGCCATGATGGTGGTAGACCACATCAAATCGAGGTAAATGTGGAAGAAGCAAATTTGGATATGGTAGATGTTGATCCAACTACAAGTACTCGACGAATTGCCGAACAAGTTGAAGTTTTGTTTGGAATACATTACACAAAAATGGTTTATAACTACCATTTTCAAAGAGGACAAGGATTGCTTCCAGATGATTTTCCGTTAAGTCAGCAGTTTTGCGAGTGTAATTCTGCTTCTGTATCTCTTGGGTGTCGGATGTTTGTTCACTTAACTACTCTACCCATTTCTTCCATTCTTTCCGGTCCATTGCTAATTCTTGCATCTCGTTCTTCGTCTGCCTACTTCTTCTATATGTTGTATCCAGTTTTTCCTAGGTCGTCCCTTTCTTCCCTTCCCAATCCTACCTGCTTTCATGGTTTTCTGCACTAGTTTACCCTGGTCCATCTGCAAAATGTGGCCATACCAGGGTAGTTGTTTCTTTTCTATCTTCTTTGTAACTGGTTCTTGATCTATCATGTGTCTTAAATGTTCGTTTCTCTCTCTGTCAAACTTGGTTTTTCCAGTTATTTTTTTAAAGTATTTCATTTCCGCGGCAATTATTTTATTTTCATGTTTTTCCTGCATAATCCATGTTTCACATGCATATGTGATTGTTGGTTCGTGTTATAGATCCGTAGTTTCGTTTTTCTATCTATTTCCCGCTTTCCGGAGATAGTTTCGTTTAACGCGTAGTAGATCCTTCCGCTTGTTTTTGTTCTGTCGTTTATCTCTAGGTCTATTTTACTATCATCTGATATACTGCCTAAACAATCATATGCAGTTAACTTTTTCTACTTTTCCTTCGATTTCTATTCTTCTCATGCCTTATCGTTAATAGAATAGGGGCACTTTCACTTTTTGGCCTTGGGAATTCCCAAGGTCGCCCACGTGTGGGACGTATTGTGGCCTTGAGATCGATCTCGGGTTTGGTTTTGGAGTTTTTCTAGGGGTTGGCCTTGAGCTGGAATTTGTATTGTTATAGGAACCTGTTCACGGGTTTCGTCACGTTCATACAAATTGTATTCTAATAATGGGAAAGAAGAATTAATAGATAAGACGTAAAGATGATAAGTGTTTTTCATAATAAGAAGATGTTATTTAATCTGTGTTTATTATTATTAATATTTATTAGGGCCAGTTTTGATTTTTAACAAAAATATCTCAAAGATATAAAAACCTAGACCTTAAACGATTATGATCTATGCTGTCTTTAAGTCTGAATTTTAAGTGTTAGCTCACATTTTGTCAGCATCTAAGGTTAACATATTGTATTTATGCCTATTAATTAATTTCTATCCGAGTTTAAAAACGCAATTTTGGCCTAGATAACTGCTTATACAATGTGATTATCATAATAGGGTTTATTATAAAGAGACTATAATTGTTAAAATAATATTGTTAAGATTATTACATTTCTTTAAATTTTTATTTGGCCTTTACGTATATACAAATTTTATTACAGCAACGTACTTATTTTTACCTTGAGAAAAAGTCGCCTTCAACATTATACATATAAATGAGTAATTAACTTGACTGTTTGCTTTACAAAACACTTTAAAATGTTTTTCACTTTAAGAGTGTTAAATTATATGTAAAAGGTTTAAGCAGAAATAAAATGGATTAATACGTTGATTAATACACATATGCCTTATAGATTGTTTACGTTTCATTGTCTACTCCTTTTAATAGTGCTATCAATTAAAAGTAAATATTGGAAGTTGACTTACAATTTACAATATACTTATTTTACCTTGAGAAAAAGTCATCTTCAGCATTATACATATAAATGAGTAATTAACTTGCCGGTTTGCTTTACAAAACGCTTTATAAAATAAAATGCATTAAATGGTTACACATGCATTATAGATTGTTTACGTTGCATTCTATACTCCTTTTAAAAGTGTTATCCAATAAAAGCAAATATTAAAGGTTGACTTATAATTTACAATATACTTATTTTACCATTAGAAAAAGTCACCTTCAGCATTATACATATAAATGAGTAATTAACTTGCCGGTTTGCTTTACAAAACGCTTTATAATGATTTTCTTCTCGAGAATGTTTAATTATATGTACAAGGTTTAAGCAGAAATAAAATGCATTAAATGGTTACACATAGGTATTCATTATAAATTGTTTACGTTTCATTCTGTACTCCTTTTAATAGTGTTATCAATTAAAAGTAAATATTGAAGGTCAACTGTTAAAATTATATGTACAAGGTTTTAGCAGAAATAAAATGCATTAAATGGGTACACATGTATTATAGATTATTTATAATTCATTGGGCGCTTCTTTTAATAGTGTAAAAATTGTTTGAATTTACTGACTTTTCTTAATATTAATAATGATTAATTGGAGTCTTCTTTATACCTCACTCATAAGTAAGTGTGTGTTTTAGTTTAAGCATGACTTTAAAATCAATCGTATTACTTCAGTACCCAGAATAAATTACGTAAAATTGATTATTGGTATGGAATATCATGCTTTCTTTAAAAACAGTAAAATATATTCATAACCATATACTTATAATACCGGTTAAAAGTAACTACTTTTTGTTTATATAGATTAAGGCTTTCAAAAAGATGTTACGTCTAGCAGTAAATTATCGAAAACATCCCAAATCTAGGTAAGCCAGAATTTCCTCTGTTAAATATTAGTGTGAAGACATTTTCAGCAGTCAAGACTTTTGGGGTGGGCGGTTGCACTTCCCTTATTTTCAAATTTGAATTAAGAGTGACGTAATTTAGCTTACCTGGATCTTCATGGAGAGAACATCAGTATCAGGAGTTCGAGATACATTTATCTCACAAACTTCATCGTGAGCGGTTATATTATAATAGCGTTATACTTTAAATACATGCAACGGATAATATACAATCTTTATTTGCTACTATTATTTTTATTACACAGATCTGAGATTATTTTTAAATTAGCTGTTTTCAGCACGACCCTGGAAATACTACACACTCTTTCAAACCTTCCTCGTTCTCAGAAGCTGTACCGTATTCATCATCTTGAAATTAATCTTGACCTGATTTCGAGCCAGTAGTACGTTTTCCATTTTATCTTCAGATATTTTCTATTGTTACTAATTTAGCGAACCACTAATATTAGCACGTATATAAATTACAACGTATTTGAAATGACCCCGTGTTATTGATATTTTATAGAAACGGTCGACCCTGGAATTTTTAAATGTTAATCAAATAAAACAGATATAGGAACTTGCTCTCGGGCCTTCGCCCCCATGGCTGGCTGGCTGGAAATAGTATTCTAATAAGGGGACCCTAATTGTATCTCATAACGCAAGTATAGGAACTCGAAATTAAAGGAAAGCTTATTTGAAAATATATTATAAAACACAATACATCATTTATTTAATCACATTTTTTATCGGTCTTCCTCGACCGTGATTGGTCGCTATCATCACCATCATCTTGGATTTGAGATACATTCATCTCATCCACGTCATCGTTTCCATTATCATCTTGAATGGTTATGTTGTAAGAGTTTATTAACAAATCAGTAAAATCTCTAATGTGGCTCATAACCAGGAGAATACATTATAATAATGCTCACTCGATGACGGTTGCACTTTAAAGAGCGAAATGCGCAAGAAACGACAATGTTAACGGCCTTGGGTCTTGTATGCGGGCGCACTCGTCAATGTTCGGATAGAATCGGTTATCTTCGGGAAAGTTTGGAATGGGGAGTCGGCGAAACAGCCGTCTTAGCAGAAATACACGTTTTAGGTTAGATTAATAAATACACAGGTTAGGTTAGGTCGATACTCGTACAATATTAGGTTATATTAATACACGCACGGTTTAGGTTAGGTCAATACTCGCACGCGTGTATTCCCCTATTCTACTGTTAATTGTCATCATTTTACATTTATCCGTATTACCTTCTATTAGTAATTTATCTAACTCTTCTATCCATATTTTCGTTAGTTCTCTCATTTTTCTGTGGGTATCTGATATTAGGACTATGGCATCCGCGTACTGATGTGTTGTATCCTATCGTAGTCTGTTGTATGGATTTCAATCGGGTGTTTCGTAATATTCTGTCCGCCACGATTATGAATAACAGTGGACTGAGGCCTTTGCCTTGTTTTATTCCTAGTTCGGTGGTACTTAAATACTTTAAACTGAGACAGAGAATTTCCAACGTACGTATTGGAGATGGTGCTCTCAACTTCCACAATTACCAAACATGGGCTGAAGAAAATCCACACAGGATTTGTCAAAATAAATTTCAGCATCGTTTTAGCATAAATCTATAGGCTGGAATTGTCAACAACACCTTAATAGGGCCATTTGAATTGCCACAACGCCTTAACGGCCCTTCTTATTTACACTTTTTACAAGCAGCTCTACCAGGACATCTTGAAGATATTCCTTTGGCTGTGCGTCGTAACCTGTGGTTTATGCATGACGGCTGTCCTGAACATTTTAGTCGTTGTGTACGAAATCATCTCGATAACGTTTTTTGGCAAAGGTGAATTGGTCGGGGCGGCTTTATCTCGTGACCTCCACGTAGTCCCAATCTTATTCCACTTAACTTTTTCTTACGGGGTTACATGAAAGGATTGGTATATGCCACCGAAGTTAATACCATCCAGGAGTTAAGTCATCATATTAATACCGCTGCAGATAATTTACGCCAACAAGTCCATAATTATCAGAAAACTGGATTTGTGGTGCGCAATTGTGCGTTGAAATTCAGGGCCAGCATTTTGAACAACTTGTAATTTTTACAAATTTTGTGAATGACATTTTCGTTCATTATCTTTTGTATTGTCTTAATTTAAAAATAATACTACCACACAATTAATTTATCAGAGTGTGTGAGAAGTTTTTGTGTTTCTATGTAAACGTGAATTATAAAAATTATTAATTTTATTAAATACATAAATAAAAAGTTTACCTCTAATGGAATTTAAACCTACGATATGTACTTTGCTAGAGTACCGTTCTAACCAACTGAGCTATTGAGATACAAGCTCCAATCGATGTAAATTTTGTCTTTATGTATGTAGAACTGACGTAAATATAAAGTGCATGTCATAGGTTCAAATCCTACTCAAGGTAAACTTTTTATTTACGTATTTAATAAAATTATTAATTTTTAAGTACATATTTACTTTTGAACTTATTTGTTCATATAATAATTTAACATTGGTCAAGTTGCTTTGGTATGTGTGAATCCTTGCCATATTGCAGGCTCACATTCCATTAATATAAGTAATTTGATTGTAATCTCATTATATTTAGAATTTACATCAGTTCTACATACATAAAGGCAAAATTTACATCAATTAGGATTTGTATCTGCATAGCTCAGTTGGTATGAGCAGTATTCTAGCAAAGTACATGTTGTAGGTTCAAATCCTACTCGAGGTAGTTTTTATTTATATATTTAAAAATAATTTTTAATTACATATTTACTTTTGAACTTATTCGTTCATAACAAAGCTTGTGAATTATAAAAAGCGGTAATCAACACGTGAGCGTTAACTTATAAAAACTTTAAACCATTGTACCCATTTGATTTAATTTTTTTTTAAGAACAACTTTATTTTGATCCCCTCTACTTGCCCTTTCAGTTTCCTTGGTAGGTTAGAAATCACCCTATGTTGTGAATTACAAGGTCTTGCATTGCGGCCCTCGATTTATCTTTTATGTGCCTACTTACTCGGTTTAGTACTTCTCCTATAAATCTGATCATGGTTTGAAAGGTTGTGGAACTAATTGAAGAGCCTACACATCATTCCTACAAGGTGATATGCTCTGGGTGGCTGAAAGGTATTTGTGCTAAATAATCTATATCCATAATATAATAAACGACAGGTCCCAGGATGCTTTAGTGGTGAAAATCACCTTTAAAACTATAATTGGAATTTCATAACGATTCATTAATATGAAGTTAGTCTATTAACCTTTAAGTGTTCATGTGAATTTAAACTCCTGCGGGGTCAAATCTAAACCCAACCTTTTCTTGGTAAAAAAATGAGCCAAATTTGTCTATACCCGAACTGTAATAATTAGAGAGCGAATTTTATGCACTATAAAATGCCGAAATATGTGCATATATATGCACTTAAAAACCTTAAAATATGCCTCAAAAATGCATTATTAATTCAAAATATGCATAAATATTGAATCTTCTATTTACCTGTGTTAATTCCAAATTATAACATTAATATATAAAAAAAGTATATATGCTTGTAATTTTTTAATAGGAAAAAGATAAATTGCATACAAACTTATTACTTTAACATTCAAAATTATGTGTTATTTAAAAACTACATATTTACTTATACACTATACATTTATAAAAACTGCACCCTATCATTACTACTTACAGAGCAATTATTATTTTAGCATTATTCTAAAATTATGTGTTATTTAAAAATTACATATTTACTTATACTCTATAGATTTATAAAGATTACACCCTCTCATTACTATTTGCAAAACAATTTATAACTAAATATTTTTCCAAGTTTTCGGGCAGAAAATTTTGGCGTCTGTCCGATAGTATGTTTTTGTACAAAGAAAAACTCTTTCTACATCCACAGAAGTTATGGGTGCATATTTTAATGCGGCTAATATGGCCAAATCTAAATTTATAACAAGATCATCGGAATTTTCCTCAAGTTTCAGAACTTTATTATTAACTTTTAGTAACAACTGATATCCACTGTTTTTTTTTGTAAAATTTCATTTAATTTATTAGAAATAGTTTTACCAATATTTCCTGAAACAGCAGAAATCGGCTGTTGAAATTTATTAATTAAAGTCCAAATAACTTTAACCCTTGATTGCGGGAATTCCCTCAATCAATGCTTTAACTATCTACTTAGGTACCATTGAAATTTTCAAATACTACGAAATAGCGGCATTGAAACTTCATAATCCGGAAGTATTAACGTTGCACTTAACTGCAGGTAATGATCTTTCTTTAAACCTGTCTTATTCATATAAAAATACATTTCTTAGTTAGACACAATAACAAAATTTAAAATAAGTTAGAATAATGCATTTTAAAGCGAATTTGGAAGATATAGAAAAAATGCGAAATATATGTTAATTATGAATAAAAAGGCAAAATATGCATACAATTGCAATATATGCAGTATTTGGCGAAATAAGCAAAAATTAATTAATGTCAAATGATTGCATTTAGTGCAATTCGTCTAAAAACAAAACCATATTCTTCAACTATAAAAAATAAGCGATATGCATTTTGCATTAAATCCTCACTCTAGTAATAATTATTTCGCATTACTTTGACAATTTATTTCCAATAGATACTTATAAATGAGCTTATTACTTTATTTTTGAGTAATTGTGGAAGTGAACATCTACAATAAATTGCACAAAAATTAAAATTTACGACGAATAATATTTTTTTTGTAACAAATAGGACTCTCCCAATATCTGACGCCATAACTATTTTTTAGGTTATAGAATAGAGAAATTGAGAGAATGCAGCAATTATCTAGTTACGTTACGCTTAAACATAATCTTGATGAACGCGGTAATATATCTTATTAATATCTTAACATTGTATTAAAGATATATGCAAAAAAATACGTTGACAAATCCTTTATTAACCCTAGATTACGAACCTTATTTTCGACTTCCGCAAATACTGATCATTCGTAATTTTTACGATCCCTTAATCAAATAGCGATAAAAAATTGTGAATACAATTTTATTGCAAACTGTTACATGGGGGAATTTTATTGAAGTATAAAGGACTTAAAATAGTAATAAAAAAAAGAACAACTATTTTTCAGCATCACATGTTACACAACAGAGCGCACGATGTTCCGCACAGAAAGCACACTGCCAGTGATTACAAAAATTAGATGTCATTCTTCGTTTTCTATATGTGCAGATGGAACAAGTAGTGCGTCGTGGTACAGTAGTTTCCCTTTGAACCTCCTGTTGTGGAATTTCAATGATTTCACTTATGAGAACTTTGAGTGACCGTTGCAAAGTTGGCATTGCCAAGCGCTGCTCTAGCCATGGTCTTGTAAGCTGCTCATGAAGTTTATTCCTAAAATCTTTCCTTGACATAATTGTTTATCCTCTTTGTAAATTGTGGTTAAAAATGATACATGAATTTATACACACCATATTTAACATCCCATAGAACATGCACAAAGGCCACCTTCGAGTATTTCTGGAACAGCTTCTATGTCCACACATCTGGTCGAACGAACCCACCCCGCCCTTAGTTTTATTATAAAACACAATAATTTCTGGCTTTTTAGTTACAGGGCAGATAGCTGATCCTTCATGCATCGTGGGCAAAAGCAAAACACTTTTATTTGGTTTAGTTTTGAATGAAACTAATGTTTTTTCTTTATCGTAACAAAAAATTGACGTTCCCACCTTCCTGTCCTTCAGGCTTATCAATTCAGGAAGCACCTCACGTTTGTTGTGTCGCATAGTACCAACCATTGTTAGATTGTATGATGGTTTCAAGAGATCGTCCGCCAGCTTTACCGAAGTAAACCAGTTATCCATTATTATATTTCTATTACTTCCATGCATACAAGTAGTCAATTTTTTACATAGTACTCGCCTACCAAAAAAAATTAATGGCCAAATAATTCCAAATGCCCCAATGTCCATTAAAAAAAATAAGGATTTTTTTTTTTATTAAAATTTGGGTTTTTTCCTTAGAAGATAATTTGGATTTTCAATTATAAATAAAAACCTATTTAATTAATTAAAAAAAATTAATAAAAAATTAAAATTAATTATTGTAAAAATTAATTAAAGAAATGAAAAATTTTATAAATAATTAAATTTAATAATTAAATTTTTAATTAATAAATATTAATTATAATAATAATAAAAAAACAATAATTTTAATATTATCTAATTTAATTAGTATAAAAAATATAGAAATACATGGTTAATAACAATTAATTATAAATATTAAAATTAAACTATTAATAATAAAAATATTAAATAATTTTAATAATTTTAATAATATTACACTTTTAATAATATTTTTTTCCTAATTAGTTACTTTTTAGTTCATTATAATTAATGGAATTACCATACATTATTGTGCTTACGTATCGTTTTGTCAATGTCGCAATCAACTAAGGTACCTATCATTTTCACGATGGAATCAAAGTACTGTTACTAATGTTGAATTATTTAGCCTTGTATACTAATACTTTTGCTAGTCAATTCAAGCTCTCTACTATTGATTATTAAATTAAGTTAATTATTAATATATATAATACCGATATGTAAGATGAAATTCACGTATTTAATTAAGTTGTTTGTATAATTTCCACATGGACACACATGGCACATATGTTCTTACGCAAACAGGTATGATCCTAATTATTTGACACCTGTGACAAATGACTTTTCTAGATTGTTAGAGTACTTTTCATTATTATTTAAACTACTTATACTTTATAAAGTATAATTCAATGCAATTTCAATTGACGTACTTATTACATGTAACTTATTGCTTACAGTTGAACTTCATTTCAACAGTGAGTTTACTTTTAATGTATTAGATAGTTTAATAATCTTCTACTTGAATTAACGATTATTCTAAATTTATCTTAATTACAATTTAAATTTAGAAAGAAAGGGCGTCACGTCATCATGACTAACAGTTTAATTATTGCACCGATTCATATACATTGAACATAAAATTCTTAGCTTTCATGAATTGCAGTCAATATGTGAAGCCATACAGTATAACTCATTAATTTGCTTAATTTTGAAGAATTGTAACCTATCTAGTAATTGAACATGCAGACGAATTTAATTAAATATTGGTCTATACAATTTCCAATAGACTATACAATACGTAATTTAACATGCTTGATAATTTCAATGATAGTTATGATAACTATAGATGTTAATCGATTTTTCAATTGATTAAGTTATAGCAACTAAGTTGCATACATATGATACATATGTGCTAAAGTCATTAGTATATAATTAATATTCTTGTATCTAATATGTTATGCATAATGGCTAGTATTTTAAATAGTTATATTAATTTGATTAAACATATTATACATTTTCATTAGATACTAATTATTAAATTTATGATGTTAAACTATTGAAGTATTATAATCAATTAACGTACGACATCATAAGTAATTTCTGTAAATATAATGACAAATTATAATAGTTTTATGAAAAATTTGAATTGAGTGACTAAATAAGTTACAATTGAACGTTAAGTAACGATAAAAATCGCGCAATCTAGAAATTTGTAATAAATTAGACATTAAGTAACACTAACCATACTATTATATATTAAGTGATTAAACTATAGAATAAATGACAATTATAATAAAATCATTGATTAACTCTAACATAAATTGTTAATGATTGAGTATCAAAGCTAGGATAAACTAGCTATCGTGAAATAAACTCATGAAGTATATAAATCTATCTAATAATGCATTGTTATTATAATGAAATACTATTAATTAGAGATTATTATCTGTCTAAATAACTTATCAATAAAAGTAATGTAATACCAATCGTTAATTAAAGTAAATTACTTTCAAAGTATGGAAAATTAAAGAATGATTTACTTATTAACACAATTAATTAAGTTTTGTAATTACAATATGTAATCATTATAAACTAATTTCTATATCATTAATAAATTAAGATATTAAACATTAGTAGACACCTTATCTTAAATAGTCGATCTACATATTCTATGATAAATTTAAGCTTGCATAATTCTTACTTGTCTTTAATGATTATGTCGTTCATAAACACTCATATTAAATTTATGATTTACCTATTATAAATATGAAAGTTGGCTTATAAATTATTTCAAACGTTTCATTACATGATTCATAGTTACTAGTGTATTTAATTTATTTTATCAATTATCTTAAATTATATATGTGGAAAATATTCAAGTAAAGATTTTATTAATACAGTATTAAAATGTTTCAAATATACATACACGTCATTAAGTCTTTATGTTTAATTTTTGAGCACTATTAAAGGAATTTCCTGATAATTTTATGCATTACTATGGTATTCATTTAAAATGAAAATGAGTTATACTTGAAATTTATCATCATAATTGGTCACTTTAGTTTCAAGATTCCATTTACATTGATGGATAATTGAATTTCAAGTAAGTGTGTCCATTTAACTTAAATTTGCTAATGCTAACTGTTCATATGCATTTTACAATGAATAATGTTGATCGATAATATAGCTTACTAGTTACTATAGTGCCATTACGTCTAATTTATTTAAGTTGATGTAATGTATAAATTTAAGTTATCATAAATTTAGTTAATGACATTAGTTATATTGTCATTATTTCTATCAATCATATTGTTTATACGTAACGTTATATAAGATGTATTACATTATAATATTACTGTAAGATTAATTTATATTTCAAGATTGTGTAAATTTCATCACAGTAATTCGCTTACTAATGTAGTTTATCAACACATTTTGCAAGTTTCGTTAGTAAAATACTAAGATAATCTTATATTTGTTAATTTGTACTTTCTAATACATTTATTTCCTAGATTACGTAAATTTGACCGAATACTAGTTCATTATTTCAGTATATTACGGTATCTATAGATCGTCTTAAGTTATAATGTGTATCTAATTTTGCAATGCTACATTTATTTAATCTAACATTTATTTGATCTTATTAAGACAGATTCAGTTTAATTAGTTAACATGAGATTAGGTTAACATTTAATAGTCTATCTTAGCTATTCATTTGAAAATAATCCATTATTTATATATATACAATTTAATTTGACTACCATATTTTTGAAAAATTGTTGGCAACGTTTTCATATAACGTATCATACACATATAGTCATTTAATTAATACAGTCTATAAGTTTTACATATATGATTAATCTTATTATTAACGTATTCTATAATTTTGAACAATCTGAATTACACATTAAATATTGTCAACTTTAGATAATATGATTAAAAACATTAATGCTTAATTATTACAGATATTTAAAACATATAATTCGTAATAACTTAGTTCAAATATCATAATGTAAGAGTTTAATTAATCAATAGTGATAAATGGTATTGTAAATAAGCATTTAATAATTCAGTACTTCAATCAGAAATGTGGTCAATAATTACTTCTAACTTAAAAAATTCTTAATGAGAAACGTATTTAAAAATCTGTTTGAATAATTAATTGTGATCATTGTTACTAGCATACCTTTAGAATTGAATTGTTTAAATTATTTTATTGTCAATTTCAAATTTAGTGCATAATTTGATTACGATTTCAATCCAGTATGATTTTAAAGTCCATTGATAATATCGATGGTTAACAATCATGTATTTGTCTACCTGTAAAGAAATCTTCCAGGCTCCCAAGTATATAATTATTTAAGAATATTGATTAAGTCTGAATGCTTAATATTATAATCTGTATGAACGTGATAGATGTCATTTATTAAATTTATAAATGAAGATTAATTAAATGGTATCTAATAATCTTCTATTTTAACCTATATTATACTTGATTCGTACTAAATTATAATAACATGATAAAATTTATTAAGCGTTGCATATATTATAAAGATTGCTATCAATTGCTTATTAATTAAGTTATTCGTTGTATAAATGAAATTTATATCTAATTATTATAGTTTGTAATATAATGTAATTAAGTTAACTTTAAAGTCTATTACATAATTAATTAAATATAGAAGTTATTAAATCATCATTAAGCTATTACTATGAAATATTAAATCGAGTTATTCATTAAGAATTAAGTTGCTTGACAATGATTAAATTCATGTTTTAAATATAAAGAATGCTTTATTAACTTATATCAATCATTGTAGACAACTAATGTTATTTTACATCTGTTAAATAAGTTTAATTGTAAATTTACTATTTACATTAAATTTTGTGTTATTGTATTTCACTAATAGTTGCTTAGTATTACATATTATTTACCTAGTAAATATTATTACATCTATAAATTCTTAAAAGATGATTACATCAATTAATAGTAACTGTAATTCATGTTTAAATGATTTCTGTAAAGATTATATTACTGATCAATTCAGTTACAATATAACATAATATAATAAATGCATTTACTAATGATATTATGATTATTAAGTTAGTTCTTAGCTTTCATTTATTACATTTTATTATGAATCTTAAAATTATAAAGGTCTACTGATAAATTTATATAGCTAAAGTTTATGAAAAGTGGCATTAAATTATTGATTACGTAAATGTAATACTACTATATTACATTAAAGAAATATTGAAGGTTGAGAAAACTATCATTTGTGACCCATATGCTCATTCATGTAAAGTAACTAAGTTAATTAATAGGTGTAGTATAATTCTAAGATTTATAATCTTATTGATCTATATATTATGCCTTTGTAATTGCAATAAATATGGGCGAAGTCTAATGTTATAAATGGTATGCTAACTAACAGGCTGTGGGCCAGACTTAAAGTGTCCACTTAGCGAGTGCCCCAATTGGTATTGAATTGTGTTAATGTGATGATTATGGCTGGTACTTATGGAATTGTTAATTAATAGGGGCTATGCTAACTGTAAGAATGTAGGGCTTGGAATTAATCTTGAGACCTGCGAGGTTGACCATATTAATTGGATTGTATTGAGCCATTTGCGTAAATCTTGAAATTTAGGGTATTAATCTAGGGCAAGTGCAATATTGAATTAGTTAGCATATATTAATTTACTTCTGTGGTTGATTTACAGCATGTATTGAAATTCGTGGTTTGAAAATTTTAGATCCTACTGGTAATCTAACGTGCTATTACTATGATAAGTCTGAATGGCTTAGACTTGCTTGATTCTTAGCTGAACTGCAATTTGTAAGTTGTACGAGTCTGAATTAATTTAATTTGAATATTGATTACATTATGAGGATATTTAATTGTATTCAATTAGGCATTACTTAGTTTGACAGATTGCTTGACTAGACGTTTATGTTATGACATTACGTGAATTAAATAATTGATTTTGTAACGAATATTGAATTATACCTTTAACATATGAATTTCATGTACAAGTAACTATGCATACATACAGGAAAGTAATTAGACATACCATCATTAGATAGTCAGATAAGGTAACTATTACAAACCAATCTAGTAATGTAAATGCATCAGTACTACACATGTATAGATAAGAAAAATTCAATGTAGGCAACATAAGAAAATCGAGATAATTATTACATAGATACGGTTTACAATTGTAATCAAATGAAATTGTGATTAATTAACTGGAGAGTTTTAAATTATTATCAAGTTAAAAAGGTGTTGTAATTGAAATCGATAGAGATGTTTAATGTAAGTCAGAATCTGAATAGAGTTTCAAACTGGTAGAATTTAGCGAAATTGTTCAGGATGTCAATAAGTTTGCCAGACGTAATTATGCATTTGAAAGTAAGTGTTTTGACTTTGATATAGTAATTTGTTGGATTTAAATGATTTTATGAGTCTGAATGCTTTAATTTATGGAGAAGTGTGAAAGATTAAATGAAGTAGTTGTAGAAAGATGGAATGTTCGCCAAATTGACGAATTGTGACATTTGTAGCGTAGATTAAAATGTCATGTGTTATTATTAATTTAAGGTAACTAATTGACTAGGTCAAATGACGTGCTTTGTTTGGTACTTGAACCTTGAGCACCTTAGATTAGCGTTGTTACGGACAATGTTACTAAATGTCATTTTAGTATAATTGAATCGTTAACTAATTATTTATGACCTGTTAATTTTAATAGATGTTTGTTCTTGTAATTAACGGTTGATTCAAGATTGAATGTTGGTTTTATGAAATGCTGAATTTATATCGAGATCAATTGTAGACAGCTATAGATTGATGCTTACTTTTACCATTGCACTTGTGTCTTCATTCAGTTTAATTATATACACGATGAAACAAATCTAAGGTACATATACGGAATTGTCAGTTTGAGGTTTAAGCAGTAATTAATATCAGACTTGAAAATAATTTAGACTGTATTACCGGAAAGTAAAGATAAGGAGGCATCTAATCTGAGAATCATTGACCAACCTAGAAGTAAGATAGATAGCCAAGAACTCAACACCAACATCCCGACCATCCTAGTCGCAGATCTACACGCTAAACATCCGGACTGGAACAGCAGTCTCAAACACCGAGTGGAGAGACTTCCAAAAGTACATCTTCACATATAATGAGACCATCGAGAGACCAATATAATCAATTTACTGTACAGCGGACACGAATCGGCACCCCGACGTACTAGACATCGTTCTATTCTACAACGTATCCCTACACCACTATCTGGAAGCAAGTCGGATCTGAGCTCCGACCACAACGCCGCAACTCTCCCCAAATTCAGCACTCCCGCACAAACTGGCGTGCATACCAAGAGTCGATTGAAGTTACCAGCTGTGCCTACCATCAACAACATTGCGAGGTGGCAATGTGCATGTTTCCTCAAAACTAGTTCGATCCGATGAGGGTATGATTACCAACAACGCTATATTTAAGACAAAATACGCATTATGGGATAGAACAAAATTTAAGTTTACACGAAAGCGCTAGGCATCAACATATCGATTTAGTTTTAACACGTGCACGAATGTTTGCAGCAGCTGAATAGAATCTTTTGTTTATAACCACTTACGTACTTAGCGTCACCACACAATTTGAACTTAGTGCAGAATAATGTTGAAGACGTTATGACAGTATTTTGGAATTGCTGGTTTCAGCAAGATCATGCTACAGCACATGCCTTCATGGGGATGAAGTCAAGTGCATGGCATAATTTTGTGAACGATGAGAAATTATTAAGGTAGTTACAGCAGCCCTGAACAATGTTATACAAGAAATACGTATGTTGCATTCAACCGGTAACTAAGCAACGTTTGTTCTGTATAACCTACCTTCTATCTCTTACCTTTTCCAAATTCCCCGTGGTGTTCATTCATATCTTTTGAATTAAGTTGGCAAAATTCGGTCACCGCCTAGTAGTGTAGATATACATCCTTTTACATTTCTTGATTATTAAGTTGACTTAATTAAAGCTTTAGCGAATTGAGAACACTTATTGTACGAGCTTTAAGATTTAGATAATAACTAAAGCATAGTTATTAACTAATAATGACAATAATTCAGTTGCCAGCTATAAGTCAGTAACAGAGAAAATATACAAATAAATAAAATATACCTAAATAAAATCTATCATGTAATATTATTTTCAAAATGGTGGTCCGCTTATACCGGAAGTTACTAGCAACTTTCTTATTTTAAATGAGGCTACTTATTTTTAATTCTTTATTTACATCTGTTCTTAAATTCTAAAGCTTTTGATGTATCACTTCCTATATCCAACTTTTACAGTTTTTGAGAAAAAAAAATGATTTAGATCATTTTTCATAAAATATTGGTTTCCACTTAAAAATGAATTTCTCTTAGAAAGATTATTCTGGGCATTTCAAATTTTGACAATGTTGAAAATATTGATCTAGAATTTTTGTTAATCATTCAATGAGTTCCCAAATTCTGATATTCGACTTTGGGGTATGAAAAAATTTAGAAAGCTCTTTTTTCAAACAGAATGCCTAATGTTTTATTCGACTTTTGGATAAAATCAAAAATTCCCCATCATTCTATGTACCGGGTGATTTTTTAATACTGATGACAGTTTGAATTTCGCGCATACGATTCTAGTTTATTTTACGGTGTTGAATTGGCGGTTAAATATTTTTAGTTACTTTATTAACGTGTCTCGCGACAGTAAAATCTTTGGCTGTCATCGAGATAAAAAAACTAAAATCTACTGTAACCTAGGATAACTACGGTACTCTATAAATCATTGAGAGGATCCTAGGTTACCGTAAATTTTAGTTTTCCTTTTTAATTTTCCATTTTTTAGACATATTAAGGTTGCGTCATCACGATATAACCAAAAATTGTACTGTCGCGAGACACTCGTCTTTATTAGGACGCGATAAATAGAGGAAGGTGTGCCGCGTTTCTAACCTTAATTTGTCTAAAGATGGAAATAAAAAAGAAAACTAAAATCTACGGTAACCTAGGTTACCGTAGATTTTAGTTTTCTTTTTTATTTCCATTTTTTAAACTATATAAACCCTTTCGTCAAAACACGGCGCACCATCCTATATGTACCGCCTCGAACTTTATTCAGGAGGTGGTAAACAAACGAACAAGGATGAGGATGGTGCCGATGTATGACGTCATCATAGCTCATATAAATAGGTATTTTATAAATGGTTTAAATATCACTTTCAATGCCAAGCTGCTAAAGCTCTGGTAGTGTAGTGGTAAGAGTCGTCTTCCACGCTTGTGGTGCGGGTTCGATTCACGGCTCGTGCACATTCTTTTCTCTTAGGTTACACTAGTTTTGCTTATCTAATCTACTTTTCTTAGGTTATTGTAGTTTTGTTTATCTACCTTAATTGTTAGGTTACAGTAGTTTTGTTTTTATTATCTAAAATAGACGACGTCACACATCGGCACCATCCTATGTTCCTTTGTTTACCGCCTCCTCACTGGAATTAAATAAATGACAATGTATAATTACCAACCTTTAAAACTTTTTTGTTTTTTGGGAAATTCAAACTCTCATCAACATTAAAGAATCACCCGGTATAACTTCCCTACATCTAATTGTAACCATTTAGTTTTGTTATTTTGTAATAAAACTCTTGACAGTTTTTTGATAAAATAAAACGCTTGAAAATACACAAATGACATTCGTATGTCAAACATGCATATGCAAATGTTTTTTTGTTTGTATTTATTACTTAAAATGTATGGTTAATACTCAAATTTAGATGAGTATTTGAAACTCCCAGAATAATCCATCTAAAAAAGGTTCATTTTAGGTGGAAAGCAATTTTTTATGAAAAATGATCTAAAAATTTTCTCAAAAACGGTAAAAGTTGGGCATAGGAAGTGATACATCGCAGGTTTTAGAATTTTATGGTGGATATATATTAAAAATAAGTAGTTTCATTTAAAATAAGAAAGTTGCTATCGACCTCCGGTATAAGCGGAAGTGCTACCATTTTGAAATTATTTTCACATGTTACACCTTAACGAGGTGTATATGCATGCAAATTTTCAATTTGAAATATCGCCTAGTTCTGTATATAAGCCAAACGCGTGGGACACCCTGTATATCTATCGATTTTTTAATGTAAAAATTAGATATTTCTAAAAGTACCTAATGCACTTATACCTGCAAGCATAGTATAAAACTGAGTAATTGACCATTGAAACTAACGGCAATTACATTAGCTCGCTACAGTCAATGGAACAATTTTTAGATTCTCACCAGTTAATAAATCTACGTTATATTGGATAAGAGTATGAGTGATGAAGAGTTTTATCTTTTGTATTCATAACAATAAATCCTAGAAGTTTGTAACAATGATGTTTTAAACTTTCCATGTGGATTACAAATGTCAATTTAGAATCGAAGCTGATACCCAAATCCTTAATGAAAAATGTTTCTTTTAAAGCACAGTGATTAATTACATACTTATACATTGTGTATTCTAGTATAGACATGAGTTAACATTTAGCAATATTTAAACTTAACTTGGTTCTCACTATAGTAATTGTTTAACACATTAACATCATCTTACAATTCATTACAATTCTCAACATTGTTTATACACCCAACAAATTTTTGAATCATCAGCATGCACCTGAAATGAGCAACTTTTCAATAAGATTTATAAATATAGAAAACAATAAAGATCCCAAATTAGATCCATGAGGGACACCACTAGTAACAATGTAGCTTTCTTGCTAATCACAAACCTTGTTTTTTATCCAATGGTTATTTAGGTTTAAAATTAAAAATTTATACTTGTGTAACTTACAAGTATCACTTGTAATTTTATTACATTATAAATACATAAGCACAATTTTAAACATTAAAATAAAAAAAAATAAAAGTATCTATATGACATACACTTTAATGGCACAAACATCGGCAAGAATAATTAAAAACTTAATGTAACTAGCAAATGGTAACTGAATTTGTTAATAAATAAAAAAGTTAATACCCTAAAAATCATTCTTTGATGCTTTTGCAGTTATGTTAGTGCATTTTTGCTTCTCTTAGCAATTCATATATGCATAGGAAGTGGCAGTTCATGAAACTAAAAAACTTAACGATAAAAGCATAAAGAACAATGTAACACCCCTTTTCACATTAAAATTCAGGAGTATAATTATATTAAACCTTAAAAGTACTGAATAAATATAATATAGTGACAAACACATTTATGCACCTTAACAGTGCCTGTAATCTTTGGTTCTAAATCTGAGTACATACATTAATTAATCTACTTTTGACTTAAATTCTGACTAAACTTGTTTGTAAAGTATGACACCTTGTTATATTTATATAACTTGGTATGTGAATATTTCATGCTTTAGATGAAAAACTATGACAAATTTTAATGCCTCTTATATACAGTGTGAAGAATAAGGTTATTTAGAATACCAAAATATAGAGCCTTTGGACAATTTGGCATTTTGTAGGCAGTTGAATGTTGTAATATAGTGCAATACACAGTAGTAGTATTGAATAATGTTCACTATGCAACTTTTCCACCATCTGCATCACATATATGTTAATATACAGAGTAACTATAAGAGCAATGAAAATTTATAAATGTAATAATTCAAAAAACTAAACTTGACAAAAAAATTATCGCATTAAAACATATTTGCAATAAAAAAATTTGTATGCTTAATATTTCAAATTTATTTACATAAGAAAACTTATGAAAAAATATACTCTCATACTATTTCGATGACTATTTCATACATACAAGTTAAGAACCAATCATCATTTTAAAGCCATGTCAGCATTCCCATTGAGTAAAAAAAATTAAGTTTTCAATCTAACAAACCATAGATATGATCATATCAAGAAATTAATTGATGTTCATATTCTAATTTTTTTAATTTTGTTAATAAACTGACAAAATTGTTTATAACTACCTATTGTGTTTTAGTACAGTGTTGCAAAATACAACTTGTAGAATGAATATTTTTATAATTCTGACTTTTTTGGCAACCTTTAATTAAAATTAACACAACTCATTGAGCTGCACAACTCATGACGTTTCCATCTCAACACAAATTACGTTTATTAGTGAATCATCTGAATTATTACAATAATCATTCTACTCGTGGTGTTACTATTGATTGATATATGCTGTCTATTAAAATCAACCAACAGTGCTTAATTTTCAAAAAGGGACTAATGAGCCATTGGTTAAACAATTTTAATAAGCGATAAATAAGGTAGATTCACTTCCCGATAGGTTATAAAAACTCGGCAGTCACTGAAAAAATCATTCAAGCAAGATTTTTTAATTCCCTCGATTCTCGATTTAATTCTAATGACGAAAATATTTCGTGGTAAAAATGCATTTACCCGATAAAAAAATCGCCACTTACACATTTATCTCCGACTTTTTCATGCATATCAGATATATGACTTCTGTGGCATCCCCATTGGGTGAAAGAACTGTTTTTAACACAACCATAATTATGATCACGTCAACAAATTAATTAATTTATGTTGGTTGTTTATATTTTCATTCTGTTAATTTGGTTAATAAATTAACAAAATCATTTATAATTATTGTGTTTTAGTACTAAATGCATGGACTTAGTCTTGCAAAATACAACTCATAGGCTGAATAGTTTTATAATTCAGGTTTTATTAGCAAACTCAATTTAAGTTGCTGTCAGGAATTACCACAAGTTGCACAATTCATGGTATTTCCATTGCAACATAGATTTGGTTTAACTAATACATTGTCTGAATTATCATATACAATACCTCAAGTGGCCGATAAATTGCCGAAAATTGTATGAGTGTTTATTGCTTCTATATAAATTGGTCGATCGACCAATTTTGAAGCAGTAAACACGATTAAGCACTTTGACAAAAATTTATGCAATTCGTCGGCCACCAGTGGTATTTAAAAAACTATACAATGAACAAAATCGATGGTCAATTGACAAGTCATGAATTAATTAATTCGTTTTAATTTAGAACAAGTTGCAGGTTATACAGTAGTTTCGATGGTAGTCGGAGTCTGCATTACTTTGACGAACACAATAAACAGTTTATGTCAATTTGACATTTTACCGGAAGGAAATTAAATTTCACAGGAAGAGAAAAAAAATGTCGGGAATATTCCGCTAGCGGAATTGTCACACAATTGTGCTGTGATTGGTCCAAATATAAAAAATACTAAATTGTAATTGGTTAATAGTTGACATGGAGAGGGTGAGTTGAATAATCACAAATACTCAACCATTACTATTACTATCGAAAATTTGCATACTGAGGTATTTTTATGTGTATCTTCTAAATTCATCTGTATCTGACCTGCACCCATTTAAAATTTTATATTGTTAAGAATGAACGCCAAAACTGCGAAATTCTTAATTTGGCACAAAAAAATTTCTGGGCAGTTTCACATGTAGATTTGACCACCACAAATGTATTTTGGGCTAATCTTTGGCAGAGAATTCAATAAAAATTATCTTGAATTTGTGACAATTTTGTGTGAATGTCATGTGCCCTAGGGTGTTTATAAATATTTTTGAAATATTAAAATGAACTTCAATACTCTGTAATTTTCTACCTAAATCGAAAAATTACAACTCTTATAGTTTCCCCTACACTTTTTTTACTCACTGGGTTATCTAATTTACATAAATTTCGATTTTTTTTTTAACACAGGTACTGCTTTATAATTCGTATCTTCCCAGTTACATAATGTAAGACTTAATTCACAATGTTAACCAAGCTAATGACTACAGATCTTTGAAATTAATATTTTAGTAAAAAATATTTTATAAAAATAGCTCTCTGATAAAATATAAAACTTTAAGTAACATATAAGCTCATAATATGCCACAAATTCATCATAAATAAGTCTCATAAAATATTTAAAATTTAATAACAAATGGCAATTAGATATGAGCAAAAAATTTGGCAATTTTTTTATTTTATGTATTACGACCTTTATTGCCTTAACCATATTCTGACTGAATTGCAAGACTAAATTCACCAGGAGTAATCGTAGTGCCATGATACCATACTCTGGTATCGATTAAAACTGCAAAATACCTACACATAAGTATGTTACATTAAAATCAACTAAATAACTTTACCCGCATCTCCAGGTTCAACTAAGAATGTTAGTGAATGGCACATTGTTTCACATTCGGGTGAAGGCTTCAGATACCATGTCTTTGTGCCTTGTAATTGAGCTTGCCACATTAACCGATTAATAAAATCAAGCTGTAAACATCGACGTAATAAAAATATATACTATTAATAATATACTTACATGCATTGTGGCACCTGCATCGTATCCCATAAAAACATACTCTTTTGCAGAGAGTTCTGAATCAATAGGAAGGAAGTGCGGTTTAGGATAATATTTACGCATCTCTTGCAAAACATCAGGATCACAATTTCCCCTAATGATGTACAATTGTAGACATTATGAACAACATAGCAAAACTTACCATCCAACATACCAGGGAATTTCACCAGGTGCATTTTTAATCCGTGCTTCACTCATTGCAAATACATCTCTTAACGATATAAAATTTGATTGAAAGTGTAAGAATTGGCATTCTTCATCTACACTTCTATATGCATCATCTATTTTATTATATAAATTTTTAAAAAATTCAAAACTGAACACATTCACAGCCGGCCAATGATTCAAAGCATTTTTAATAACAATTGGTTTTGAAGAAAATGCATACTTACTAAATTCTTCTCGTGTTAAATTAAACAAAATTATTGGTTCAGTTACATTTGTACAAAACTGGCAATCAGAAATAGGACGAGTAGACTCCCAAACAAAATAATTATTAGGTATAATGCAACGTATACCTAAAGCATGGTTTAAAATAATATTAAAAACTCCACATTGGTATAATATACAAAATATCACAATGAATATACAACTTAAAATGTAGATTACATTTCTATTCAACAAAGTACTTTTAGAACTTAGACGAGCCGCTAATTTCAGTTCATGCAATTGAAAACCCGACTTTAAAAATGTTACATTTAAATTTATTAATTCTCTTTTAATAAGTAATGAGTTTAATTGGTTTTCCTTTACTATCATCATACTAAAATCATTTTCTAACAGGATGTTTGTTTTCACAACAAACTTTGGTTTGGTTAACTGTTTGACAACTGATCAAAGAATCAATTCTCAGAATTGCCAACCTTAGGATGATTTAAAGCTAATATACACTTACGAACTTAGCAACGATTAATAGAATTTAACCATCTCGATAAATGCAGACCGACCAATCACGCGTTTCCTTATTTGACAACTTTTTAGTTAGGTATAAAAATCTACGGTACTAAAGAAAAAAAACAAACAAAACTACTGTAACATAACAGAATTAGATTAGATACACAAAACTAAAGTAACCTAACAAAAGTAGATTAAATAAACCAAACTAGGTACTGTAACCTAAAAAAAAACAAATTACATGCGCCGAGAATCGAACCTGTCTCAACCCCATGTCAGTCGACCAATGTACCAGTTAAAAGAAAAATGAAGGAGGTTGTTTTTTGCATTAATGAGTTAAACACTTTGGCAGCACCTCTTAATTCTCCTGGTCCACCTGAAGATGAGTTTCGGATTTTTGGTCGAATGCTGCAGTACAACTAAAAAGCTACCTATATTTATATTATTGTCAATATATATATATATATATATATATATATATATATATATATATATATGAAATTGGTTTAGTGAACGAACAGAAGTTCAATTTAATAATCATTAATTTTAAATACAATACAATTAATATATATATATATATATATATATATATATATATATATATATATATATATATATATATATATATATATATAAATAAAATACATTTTAATAGGGGGGCATCCTCATATTTTTCAGTTAGCCTTCTCTTCTTTACTGGCATTTTAGTCAAATAAGAAGGGCAATTTGGCCAAATACATGGTTTCGCGTTATCTCTTAGAGGGGGGTGTTAAGTGTATACTATAAAAAATAACACGTCATTCCAATAATTCTAATAATTTATAAAGTACATTGTTTGACAGATTTTGAATGGAATATTGGTCGCTCTCTTATCAATCATTTAATTAGCTTACTTACCTTTTTCTTATTTACGTTGCATTTTTAACTTTGAGAGTAGGTAAGTTATAATAATTATAAAAAAAACTTACCGAATATGTTTCTGTGAAAACTTCACGCACAATATCTTCTTTCAAAAAGTGTTTTTCCCGGAAAGCGTCATTAATTGTTTGTCGGCACGAGGAATCACAGCACTCCACTCAGTTAATTTGTTTTTGAGCACATTGTCTTTATTGCCGTTGTAACCACTTTTGCATCCAGGTGCAAAGCAATGCCTTCGAGCTATTGCAGTTAAATAAAATTAAACCCTTAATTACTTGAAAAAATTGTATCACGCCGATCAAGCAAAATGCATTTCCGTTCATTTCGCGTAATGCTAGTTGTCCGTCTTTGTTGCTACCTCTCCGTCGCACACGGACGAAACTAGTGGACCATTTTCACGCAGCGAAGCCAGAGTAAGTCGCTCCACCTAACTTATTATACACCGTGTGTTGAAGTAATACTTTTTCTAACCTTGCATTAGAGCGCTATTTCTCATTTTGTTTTTAGTACACTTACACTTTATAGAAAAAGTATAGAATATATAGGGCATGTCACATTACGCATCATACCTTAAAAAGTTAGGTATGTAATTCTACCGATACACCTTCATTTGCATACAAGTGAGTTCTTACTTTTAAAATGCATTGAAGTTTACTTTTTCAACCACAATGACTTTCATGTTTAGTACTATTTATTAGACATTATTTTAACACTATGTATATTTAATGAACAATCAAATCTTTATATTTGTAAACGACTGGGGTCTTATGAAAATGTAAACTTTCACCGTTATTACACATATGGAGCGATCAAAATACCCGACATAGCCGTTCTTATGAAACATTTGCCGCAATATGTGATAGTGCGCCCATACTAGGTATAACCTCGAAATTGACATTTGACGTTTAATGTTTATGAGTAGAAAGAAAGGTGGCGCCGCTCCTATGAAACATGTCGTTAGTAACCATTTGCCGCAACACATATGACAGTACACCAATACTAACCTTAACATAATTGTAGTGTTACCCATAATTGTTAGTAATAATTTGTAAGATAAATTACA
Source organism: Vesta saturnalis (assembly GCA_036346205.1). Lineage (NCBI taxonomy): Eukaryota > Metazoa > Arthropoda > Insecta > Coleoptera > Lampyridae > Vesta > Vesta saturnalis. The sequence continues at coordinate 663,522 of JARFJB010001795.1, forward strand.
TCACGTTTCAATTTGTTTTATATTTTTTGCATAATTTAGGCACTCCTAGGCATTAAACGTCAAATGTCAATTTTGAGGTTATAATTAGTATGGGCGCGCTATTACATATGTTGCGGCAAATGGTGACTAACATCATGTTTCATAAGAGTGGCTGTGTTAATGATTAATGATATCATTGTATTTAAAATACTTATTTTTTTGGGATTTTTTATGGTGTATCTTTATAATTAAGTTATACAATCTAAACGTTTCGATAACACATACAGTTATTTTCGTCAGTAGTAATACTATCTTTCAAAATTATGATGTTGAAACAATTCTTTGAAATTGATAACGCAAACATAAGCCTGCTATTAATATAACAGTTTGATAAACATATAAAGCCAACTATGGAATACAATTTTAGTAAAAAATAACTAGATCATTAATAAATTAAATATTGTTAAACTGGCTTGAAGATGACAAATCGAACACCCTCTAACGGTCGACGACTAATAGTGAAAAATGTCATAATCGAAGAACAAATTTAGCAAAACTTAATCGTGAAAAACTTTAATTTGAAGTGGATAAAAGCATTCACAAATAGAAACTTGACATCAATTAAAATAATCCAGTGAAATCTAACAAATCTTTGTTAATAAATGTAAGTGTTACTTGATAATGAAAACATAATGTAGTACGTTTTATATAATTTCTAATTTTAATTTCAACTAACATATGTTAAATTATAGTGCTGTGGTAATTAAACACAAAATTGGTAAAGCATTTACTTCAAGGTCTAGGAAAAAACACAGGAAAAAACGTAGAGATAGGTACCAAACGCTAAAATTAAGACGTACCATTATGCCTTTCTTAATTATAAGATGGCAAAACCTATTTAAACGGAGATTTTTTCCTTGTCTATTGAAATTATTAGGTTGTTTGTATATCTCAATAGCTTTACGTTGTAAACGAACATAATAATGAGTTCGTCTTGGCAATATTTCCATATTATCAAATTGAAAGTCATGCTTTAAATTATTTAAGGCATGGCCATCTACCGCAGATTTTCTGATTGACCTAATCTACAAAATTTCATATGTTCTTTACGTCTTGTATCAAATCTACGTTCTGTGGTTCCAATATACACACTTTTCCACATGAACAAGATAACTTATACACTCCGGAAGATGATAATAGGTTTGAAACATATTTAGGTGACCTTAAACGTTCTTTAATTTTTCGTGTAGGTTTAAAAACGGGCCTAATGCGTAATTAGGATTTTTTCAATTCTATCTGTAACATTAGTTATAAATGGAAGAAAAGCAGTACCAACGTCAAGAACTGGTTTTTCTTTATGGTTATGTTTAGCAGGTGTATTAAAATTATTATTACCAGTAAGTGAATATCCATTAGCTTGTAAGGATTTTGCTAAATATTTATATGCATCTTTAAAAAATTCTGGATCACAAATTCCTTTTGATCGATCCACTATAGGTTTATTTACACCAATTTTTTGACATAGATGGTGGTTTGATAAGTTATGAAGGTATCTATAGTGTGTGTCCGGTTTCTGTAAACCTTGAAAGATAACGAATTATTAGTTTTACATATTAGTGTGTCCAGAAATAGTAAACTTCCATTAGTTTCCTTTTCCATGGTAAACTGGATGCTAGGATGTGTGCCATTTATAAAAATTAAAAATCATGTAGTGCTTCTTCTCCATGTCGCCAAATATCTAATGTGTCATCTATATATCTATACCAAACTAAAGGTTTTTTTAAGTGCAGTTGTAACGATCAAGTTTCAAATTTTTCCATGTAAAAATTAGCTATAACAGGATTAGTGTAGGTACAATTTCATTTCTAAGTAGCATTTCGTACTTATCTGACGGTAACTTTCCTTCAATACAGAACGGCCCAATTAACTTAGTACCTACTATACCTGACCATACATTTAATTTTTGTGGTTTTTAATTTTGTGGTACGGTTTTCACGCATCCAGTGTGGATTTACGTCACTCCAGTACCATAAATTATGTCGATTTATACTCCAACACAGTGTAAAGGTTGCTTCGTCGGAAAAACATGCGCTCGAAGTAATCTTCACTTAAATAGTTCTTGCAATAAATGAATTTTGTATGACTGAAATTTATTCTTATGTAATACACGTAAAAATGACCTACCTATATCATATAATTGTGCAACCCTACGTGAGGATGTATGTGGATCTTCAACGAAACTGCGTTATGTCTAAAGTTTTGTTGTCATTTATAACAGTTTTTAATCTACCTATCTTTTACTCCTTCAGAGTCCTCAAAGTTTTTTGTACCGTCACTTTATGGATAGGAGAACGGTTTGGGAAAGTATAGTTGAACAAGCTGGCTACTTCACTATAAGATCTTTTTCTGTCGCCGTACCCTCTCATCACTAGAATAATAATTCGTTCTTTTTAATTAACTACCATATTTAGACAAACAATTTGCTTTGCAGAACTTTTCAAAACACATCAAAGTACTGGCAGTTTTAATTAATAATGTAAATGGTGAACATATGTCAAAATCAGAGCATTCTATTTTTAAACATTTAAATTTCTTCAAATCTACATATTTTGCACTGTTTTATATATTTAAGACCTTCTAGACTACATAAAAAGAAGATTCCAATAATGACTGCATATACAGGGTGATGCATTTAAAAAACCAGAGTGACTAATAATATCAGAGAAGCAGCAAATTTGGCAACATTGCAAATGTCAAATCTGAAATCTCCGTATCCCAAAATAGGCTGATCCAAAATTTTGTACAATTCGGATTAGCAATTTACGAGATAATTGGGCGTTTCCAGACTTTTGGTCCACTCTGTATATGCTGGGCGTCGCAAGCAGGTGGTCACCCAAAAATTTTTTATTTGTTTATATAAAGAAATCAAATTTGGTAGGTAGATACGTCAGATAAATCTGGATTTTTGACATATTCAATTGTTTTCTGTCATTTCCGGTTTGTCCGGAAATGACCTTGTTATTAATATTTATTAGGGTTGTTTTTATCAAAGGAGATTGCATAATTGTTATTACATTTCTTTTAATCTACAGATTGTGACCTATACAATAAATTTATTTATGTATTGGGGGTTGCATTCTAATAAGGGGTCCTAGTCTTGTAAGACCGGAATCTGTTCGCAGGCTTGCCCCAGTCATAAAAATTCTATTCTAATAAGAGACGCTAGTCTCGTAATGCATAGATGCCGTAAGACTAAAAATTAAATATGAATGAAAATGATTAAATCGTATTATTGATGTTTTATAGAAACAGATGGACTTGGTATTTTTAAGTTAACATGTCTATTAAAATTATTACAGGTAGTGTAAGCCTAAAAATTAAATACGTATGAAAAATGATTAAATCGTATTATTGATAGAAGCAGATGGACTTTGTATTTTTTAAAGCTGGCCTATCATTCTGCCGGGGATAAATGTTTTTGTTTTTACAATGTGGTTTATTTTTCGTAATGCGTTTATTATAAAAGACATTGCATAATTGTAATTAAAATTATTATTACATTTCTGTTAATTCCTATCTACAAAGTGTGACCTTTTACCTATACGATAATTTATTTATACATAGTTTAAATTAATTATTTCACTTCAATGTCATTAAAATAAAACGAGTAATTCAGTTATACCTAATTAGTTTGCTTACGACAATAACATGCTTTAAAATGATTTTACCTATAGAATGCATTTATTAAGCTGTTATACAATGCAATCGGAAAGTAACAACCACTTATTGACATCGTGTTAAATGAATGTGTTTTCGTAAATTATTATTACATTTCTTTTGAGTTCCATTTGAGGGTTGTGGCCTTTACCTATATACGAATTTTATTACAACATGCTTATTTTTACCTTAAGAAACTCACTTTCAACATTATATATAATTAAAAATGAGTAATTAAGTTGCCATGCTTTAAACGATTTCTACGTTGGGAACGTTAAATTATGTGTACAAGGTCTAAGCAGAAATAAAATGCATTAATACGATAAATGCTTACTCATATGCATTATAGTCTGTTTTACGCTTCATTGTGTACTCCATTTAATAGTGCTATCAATTAAAAGTAAACTATTAAAGGTCGACTGCTAAATTATATGCTGAAGGTTTAAGTAGAAAATAAAATTGCATTAATACGTAAGTTAATACACATATTAATTAAAAGTAAATATTGAAGGTCTAAGCAGAAAATAAATGCATTTCGGTGACCCACTCCAACCCTCCCTGAACATAACCGAGGTTGTAAAACAGGTGTAGGACGTCGCAACTTGTTCTCAGATCTTCGTCCCTTATCGTGATCGGAACTTGTTCGTGGGCCTTTGTGTATTGTCGTGGTACCCTTGGCGGAAAATTTGAATTTGTATTATAATAAGGGGCCTAATGCTAACTTGTAAGACAGGTGTAGGGCTGCGCAACTTAACCTCGGGGCTCTGCCTCCTTGTCGAGGCCCCATTGGCGGATAATTTGAATTTGTGTTTAAATCTCTGCAGGTTATGGCTGGTAATATCAATCTTTATTGTAATAAGGGGTATAATGCTAACTTGTAAGATAGATGTAGGGCTTGGCAACTTACTCTCAGGCCCTCGCCACTCGACCAAAAATTGGGATTTGTTTGTGGAGCCATCTATGAAGGGAAATTTAAACTTGTATTATAATAAGGGGGCCTAATGCTAACTTGTAAGACAAGCATAGGGCTTCGCAATTTGCTTTCGGTCTTAGTCCCCTGGTCCCTTGGTGGGAAATTTGAATTTGTATTTAAGTGTTTACATTCTGATGACTTATTGCGAGAAATTTGACCTTGTATTCTAATAAGGGGCCTATTGCTAACTTATAAGACAGACATAGGGCTTCGCGACTTGCTTTCAGGTCTTAGCCCCTGGTCCCTTGACGGGAAGTTTGAATTTGTATTTAAGTGTACATTCTGATTACTTATTGAGAGATATTTGAATTTGTATTCTAATAAGTAGCCCTAATGCTAGCTTATAAGACAGGTATAAGGCCTCGCAACTTGCAATACAATGTTTATTAGTACATACGATAATGAAATAATCTGACCTCGTGTTGAACGAATACTTGAATCTTAGTACAGTTTAAATTCCATCATCGCAATCTCCAGTGACAATGTAACATCAGCGATAACGAGACAAAAGTAATTGAAGTACAGCTACCAGTCATCTACGAGCAGTCCCAGTTAAGAGAACATCGTAGCAAAGCCAATAGCGAGACGAAAAGGTACATGATGTATCTCAACACCAATAAAGAAAACAAAGCTAGAAAGAAGATAAGGGATATAATCGCAATTTATTCATATAACGTGTTTTACATCTGTAGATCGAAGACGAGCTTGTGATTATTTAACTCGTTCGAGAGATTTTCTCAAAATATATGCAGTTCACAACAATGGCTGCTTGGGAAAGGAAGCACGCATCAGGAAGAAGTTTTTCAACCCTGTAGGTAGCAGACCGCGAACATTTTATTACTGTAATAAACGTTTGCCAGATCGCCATTGTTGCCGATAGAAAAGATAATTAGTGGATTTTTGAAATCTTTGTAATACGTCGTATTTTGCTGTCTTCGGGATATTTTATCTAATGTATTTTTATGTAAGAGCTGTGGGAATGTTTGTAATTGATATTGGAGTAAAGGTTGAACAGAAAAAGGAAACATATTTTAGGGTAGAAAAGCAGGTGTTCTGCCGAAACTTGCGTGACGAATTGTTGAAAATTTTTGTATGCGCGATCATGATGTAAAAATGTCATTAGTTAGTAATTAATTACTAACGGTACACACTGCAGTCAAAGACGTCTTTGTTTGGTACTTTGAACCTTGAGACCTTAATCTAGCGCTTGTTACGGACGAATGCATATTTTTAAAATTAAGATGTCGTTCAATAATTAATATGAACCTGTTCCAACGTAAATTAATGTTTCTTGTTCCTTTTATTACTTTTGAAAGACGGGGGTTGAATTTCGGGAGTAGACGTGGTGAGTTGGAAGTCAGAGAGGAAGTTGGTTACTAATTTTACTTAATTTTAATCTGAGTAGTTTTATTGTTTACCTGCCCCACATGATGCAACACTTACCTCATCCAGCCTTTCTAATTCAGATAGCACAACGTACATACCACTAGACGGCCACTTCGTTTGATCAGTTTTGAGGTTTGCGAGTAATTAAATATCAGACTTGAAAATAAATTCTAATGTTTAATTATTACCCGGAAAGTCAAAGTAAGGCAGGCAATTAATTTGAGTAATAGTGACATTATTGTCAGTCAAGTCGACATAAATCACTTAGCTATTGTTTGGTTCTTGAATTTGCATTCTTGCAAATAAGTTCAAATTGCACTTTTTAAGATACGGTACCTGGGGGACGCTACAACCCAAAATGTTCTTATCAAAAATATCATTGTTGCCAAAATCAAATTTATATGTATCTCAATAAAGAATTTTTAATAATATGTAAATTATTTAATGGTACCACCATCTAGTGGTGATTCGGCAAAGTAACAGATATCTGTAAGTAGATAATGTAAAGCTAACCAGAACCCACGAACATCGCATAGATGGCACTAGTAGGTTTATTTAGAACTTTTATAAAGCAAAAAGTATATACGGTAAAAAAAATAATTTAATCAAATATGATTTGTAACGTAAACGGTAAAGGCAGTAAATACAGAAAATTTAGACCGTTATGGTAGAGAAATAAGTAACTAGTAACTATTAAATAACAATCCTAAATATTCAATTCACATATACCTGTTTAGTTTTGTTTTTAGAACAGTAAACACAGAAAATTATGAAGTCGATAGGAAACGATCCGATATCGATGTTTACACGTTACAAAGTATGTTTAAATCATGCATTACACACAATAAGATTCAAGTTCAAAAAATTCGTAGAGCTGTATTGGAAAAACGAAATATAGCAGAAATGCGAACTCATTTTCCCAGATACATTCAAGAGATCAATTCTAAGTCTAAGATGATTTCGTGGTTAATACAAAAAAATATTGGTTATAAATCCTCACTATTTAAAGCTGAACTTTATTTACTTATTAAATCTCGGCAAATAGGGAAGAGGTAAGAATTAGATGAAATATTAGAAGCTATGAACATGAAGTGTTACGATTGCGGCCGTATCATTGTGAATTTAATACAATTGAACTCATATGGGCACATGCAAACGGATACTACGATAAACACATTGGAAGAGATGGCTATAAAGACGAAAATGTTACCAAACTGTTTGATAGTTTAAGTTTATTGTTACAACATAACAGTGTAGGTAATTGAAAAGGATGTGTTGATTTTTGTAATATAATTATTCTGTGCAGTTATTGAACTCTAAGTTAATTACACTTAAAAACATGTCAAGCCATTAAATGTCATTTTAGTTATTTATTTGGCATAACGTAGATCATGTATGGTTTGTTAAATTACCATTTAATTAGAGTTGTAACAATGGTAACTAATGGTGTTTCGCTCTAAAGGTATAAGTACATTTATATTTATTAGTTCACTAGAAGAACCAACTTCGAACATTGAAGATAACCAGAAAAAGGAATATGCAGTTTTCTGATAGAATAAGTTTACTTATATCTTATTGATAGTTTTAGGTTACACAATAGTTTCATAATCAATTAATAACTAAATTTGAGTATATGTCGACTTATCCCTCTATTGCACATGACCGCAAAGTTGTAAGCAAGTTAAACTTTTTAACAAAAACGTTTCTTTATTTTAAATGGAAGTCTTATTACCATGTTTATCTATAACAAGCTCACACTTCTATTTAAAATACACAAAGTATGTATTTATAAAGATAAACATAATCAAGCTGTAGCAACGTTCAGAAGTTCAAATTGGGAAACCTACAAATTTGATTATCTTTAGTTACCAATTATATGTAAATGTTTACAACCAACTTACATGATATTGCACATAATTATTCTATAAATATTTACAAGTAAATTATAACCTGCAAAAACCATTAAGTTAAAATATCTGCTAGAGCTCTATTTATAGCTCACCATGTTCAATGCGTTAATTATGATAATTTTCTTTGATTTTCACAAAGTAAAACGTTTTCTTTTGCGGTGTAAATTTCGAATAAACAATATTTATAATCGTATGAAAACCTGTAACTGCACTACCGCCATCTCGGGAAAGAGTAATTAATTAAAAGAAATTATTACGGAAATAATTTGAATCCGTTTTTCAATATTAAGTCGTACTATTGTAACTGATGAAGCAGGTTTATTCTTTGGTGGCGAGGATAATAATTAAATTCAATTGTCGTATACATGAAGGATCATCACTTGAAAACGACTCGACCGATTTAGCTGATTTTTATTGTTCTGTTTGTAATTGTAAGGACAAGGTTTATATGAATGAAAATTTTTTGAAAATTCTCCGGAAAAGACGGATATTTAGATGGTATTTTTTGAAAATATGACTTTCAGTTATGCTGTCACATGTTTTCATAACAACAACAAATTCATTATTCAATATTAATATTTTAATTAGATTGAATTGAAAGTGATATTTCAGTATGTTACCGGTAGTGATCATATCTTTGGTGCATTAAAAATAATAAAATTCATCAATTATGTGTGTGTGTGGTGAGAAAAATATGGTTAAACATTTAAATATTATAAAAGAAACGGGCACACAAGGGAAGAAGCAGAGAGAATAAGGGAAAAGGGAGTAAGGGTACATAATAAGACGAGATAGGGACGTACAAAAGCAAGAAAGATAGACAAAAAGGAAAGAATCTAAATACAATGTAAATTATAGCAAGATTAAAGAAGAAGGGATACCAGAATATCTGAAAGAAACACGTATTGGAGGAAAGAGGAAGGAAGGATGTGTATCTTATCCGGAGAAGGGATGGAGAATATAGGACATATGATAAAAGAGTGTAGGGAGTTAAGTGAGGATGACAAGTGTGGAAGAAATACTAGAGGAAAAGGGGAGCGGAGTGGGTGGAGGAATCATGGAAAAGGAGAAAACTGGTAATGCGACAAAAGGGGGAAGATAGATAGAGCATATGCACGATGCATTCAATCGAGAATTTGAACGAGTACGGCAATATATCAAGATCCTTTGAGTCAATAAGCACGAATAATGGTCCCACTTTTGAACCAACAGCAGAAAACTGTATACGACAAATTGATGATATCAGTCAACGACGTGTAGGGAGGAATCTTCTTCCTAGATGTACCTGGCGAAACTGGTAAAACATTCCTAATTTGATTGATTTTAGCATCGATTCACGCAAAAAGTCAAATCTTCATTAGTAAATTGCACCCTTGCGAAACCTGGCCGGGTTGCTAGTAATACCATATATACCACAACCTTGAGAAAATGCGAGGGGTAGGCAAATGCAAGATACGAATGCCTTCAAATCGACAAGAACGCCCAGAGAATACTACGCAAACCACACAATGAAAACCAGAATGCGAAGAATTATGTATACAACCTATTATGCGAATGCGGCAGATCATACATAGGAGAGAGTAGTAGACCACTCAATGCGAGAATTCAGGAACACAAGAACATCATCCATAAAGGCGTAACATAAAGATCAAGAATCTCCAAACATGTCTGGAACGAAAACAACCGAATCCAACGGGATAACATACAAATCGTGGTAAAGAACAAGTTCTAAACAATTTATATTGGATCACTCAGTGGCTCAGACGTTAAGGTGCCAGGCTTGTAAGTGAAAGGAACCAAGTTCGAATCTGAGAGTAATCAAGTGCGAAATTAGCTCTTCTCGGAGCTAGGCCTGATGACGAAAGCAGAGCCCGCTTCCGAAACGTCGCCCTACAAAAGCAAGAACTGTGGAAATAGGCCGATCAACTCAACTAAAATGAGACTACAATTACAAAAGACTACAGAATAAATTTAAACGTATAAATGAATACCATTAAAGGTGCTGTTCTAAACTGCATAATATATTGGAATTATGACATTTTAAATGAATATATGTGGTATAGTGCAGAGACGCCCACGTTACTAGTGGATTGAACCGCGCCCTTTGTAGTACCCCAATGACGGTTACTAAATGCGCAACGGATGGTTGTAAAGGAAGCCATTACACAATTCAACAATTTTATACATAATTTCACCTTTTTTACTATCCTGTAATTTGAAAACATGAATCTTTTAGTTATAATATAAGCAGGAATACATTCTGATTTTAAATAAGACCAGATGTTTAGCGTTTGATTTTAAACTGCAGATTATTACTGTCTGTTGGCTAAATATTTATTTATCGAAAATAATGTTTATCAGAATTTTTGTTATTAATTGTTATGCAACACACATTATTCTAAAAATTACACAATCTATAAAAACCGTAAATTAAATACCCTGTTTCAAAGTTAAACACTAATGCTCGTATTCATAGTCCCTCCTTGAGGAAGACCTTGACCTCAAGTATCCCTTACTGTGAAAATGCGATTCATAAAGCTACCTTAAGGCGAAGGACGACCTCCGCCTTGGCGAAGAACCGAGGATGCTTCTACCCTACCTTGAGGCGTCCTTAACACAAATAATCATGCGCATAAACGAATTCATTTGAGCGGTAAAAATTACCAGATGTTTTATTAGGAAAATTTTGTATACAGTTGTCTGAATTCTGAAGTTCTTCTTATTTATACTTTCCACACTTTCTTATAGAAAATCAAAGTGTAAGATTTACGTAATTATGGATAATTATTTTGATGAATATTTTCAAGATATGGAGGTACAAGCAGATGAATTGCTAGTACAGGGCAGGCTACCTAAAGGTGTTTATTACTGAAAAAGCATCAATTGAAACACAATTAATTTTATGTAATCGATTACAGATACATCAGAGATATGGAAAATCTAATGGAATTTTATTCGAACGAAGAATTTCGCAAACGGTACCGATTTAGGAAAGAAATTGTGCGAAATGTAATTTTTCCCTTAGTCGAAAATAATTTGGTTGTACAAAGTAACCCAGGTTTACCTGTACCATCAATTATAAAATTATTAATTTGTTTGCGTTATTTTGCTAACGGCAACTTGCAGGTTTGTTCATTCAATAAAATATTACCTAATATGGCTATGTATGTTCTTAAAATTACAGATTGTAACTGGAGATTTACGTGGTGTAAGTCAATCGTCTGTATCACGAGCTATTGCAAACGTCTCTGTGTTATTAGCACAAAATTTAGAAAATTTTGTAAGATTTCCTGCCAATGAATTAGGGCAACGTAATAATGTTACAAAATTTTATGAAACTGCACATTTTCCTTCTGTAGTTGGTTGTATTGACTGCACCCATATTAAAGTATCTAATCCCGGAGGTGAGAATGGAGAAGTTTTTAGAAACAGAAAAGGATACTTTTCTTTGAATGTTCAGGTAATACAGCTTTTAATTTTTATGAATGAAAGATATAACACCATTTTTTAGGTTGTCTCGGGGCCCGCTTTAGAAATAATGGATGTAGTAGTTCGACATCCTGGCTCGACACATGATAGCGTGATTTTTGATCGCAGTGCTGTAAGGGTAAAATTTGAATTGGGTGAATTGCGTGGTTTACTTTTGGGAGATGGTGGATACGCGTGTCGCAGGTATTTATTAACTCCAGTAGTAAATCCAACTACACAGCAACAGAGAAGATACAATACAGCACATATTAGAACTAGGAATGTTGTCGAAAGACTTTTCGGTGTATGGAAAAGAAGGTTTCCATGTTTGCAAAGTGGGCTAACACTAAAAATGGAGACATCTGTGGCAGTTATTTGCGCAACTGCAATTCTCCATAACATTGCTGTCTGGAAATGAAGAAGAATTTCTAGATGGGGAACAGAATGAAGTTCTTATAGAACATAATAATAATGATGCTGGCATGGGATTAGCATTTCGAACACAATTCATAAATCAACATTTTTGATTGTATAAGATTTCATAAAATTAATATAATTCAACATATTTTTTTGTTTTAGCTATTTTTAGTATGTATTAAACAAAACACTTCTATCTACAACATATTTTTATTTAAGTTATTTTATTTAAAAGTAATAAAAATATAATAATAATTGCAATTTACTTTACATTTTTAAGCAAATTCTGATACTTAATTTTAGCTGCCTCTTTTGCTAACTTAGCAGCCTCTTTATTATATTTCTCTGCATCAGCTTCATCCTTGGCTGCTTGCAACCTTAATTTATGCAGCTCACATTGCTGCTCAATGCTTTCCTGAATACGGAGAACACGCCAATATACCTCATCATACCCCTGTTCTCGTCGGTTTGTGCGTGAACGTCCTAATAAGATATTTGATTAGTGTTACAAGTTTATATTTCATTTCACAATAATATTATCTTTCTTACACATGCATAATCCTTGAATAAAAGCATTAATGATAAACATGGATAAAAACTTACCAACAGGAGTATGTGAGTTATGCGACATAACATCGGTCGCCACCAACTGTGGAGGTTCATTATTTGGAGCTTCTGTAACAAATTTAATCTGTTAAATGTGTTTGTGTTCACTTTGGATAAAGACTTACCAACAGGAGTGTTTGATGTAATGTTGTTGTTCACAAACTGTGGATGTTCATTATTTGGAACTTCTGTAACAAATTGAATCTGTTAAATGTGTTTGTGCTTGCTCACTTGTAAGTTGCATTAATAATTATGTTTGTTTATCGATTATGGCCCTACCACTTTCTGTCCTCTTCGTTTATTATCATTTTCAAACGCTACAGTACTGTCCCAGGGGCAGTCAATTTCTATGTCAGCATTTGGTGCCACACTATCAATTAATGTCAAAAGAGGGTCATCATTTTTTTCTTCTGAGCCTCCACCTGTTAGCAGTCTATTAAATTTATTTTGTGTTTCTTGTTTTCTTTTTCTAAAAGTATCTTGAAGGTTAATTTTTTTCTAAAATAGGATTAATATGTACCTATACCTTTGCTTTAGATTATCCCATAACTTGCGAAGTTGCTTGGCAGATCGGGGGACGGTAACATCAGGTTGACAATTATATGCTTCAGTTATGCGTTCCCAAGCTTTTTGTTTTTCTCCCAATGTAGTTCCGTCCGTTTTTCTATTTTCAATACACCCTCCTATCTCACAAATTAAATTTGTGAGTAGCAATTTTTCAGGATCAGTGTAGTAAGGTTTAACTGATGTACTAAAGATGAGTAACCACAATATTAAGTGAAAATCAAAGATTAATATGACTAGTGAAAATATTATAATATATATACCAACCTACACATTTTATTAAAATGTACTAAAAACGTGGGTTAATAAGTGTTTCTTTAATCTATGATTAAAATAAACAAAACATAAATTAATATTAAAAAACTATTACAAAAAATAAGGTTAGATAAAAACGCAATAATACAACACAGCAAATACGAGTAGCAAAATTCCCTAAAAATTTAGAGGGAAAATCTCCCTTCGCCGAAATTTGCCGAAGTAATCACTATGAAAGATATTTCTAATATATTAACAAGGAAGCCTTCACCAAGGGATCCTCAAGGTCGAGGTTGAGATGGGACTATGAATACGGGCATGAGAAACTTGTTTGGAGCCAATTTTAATCAGATGTGGTTTCAGCAAGATGTAGCTCCAGCTCATTTTGGTGTAAATGTTCGGCGTTATTTAGATGAGATCTTTCCCGGACGATGAATTGGTAGACGAGGTAGTATTGAATGGCCTCTACGGTCACCTGATTGCAATCCCAAAAATTATTTTTATTGGGGATACTTAAAATTTCAGTTTACAAAACTAAACAAGCAAGTCTTGCGGAGCTAAGGCAACGAATTATCGATAAATCTCAATTAAATTCTAGACGATCATGGAGAAATGTGGTAGGCGCATTCTACCATCGATTAGGTTACTGTCAGCACACAAATGGAGCTCATTTTGAACACTTGATTAACTAATCATTATGTTAAAAATGTTGTAATCTTTCAATTGTTACGTTTTAATGTAGTTAAAATAGTTTATTATTAAAAAAATTATTGAGACAATTATGCGTTGCCAGACCTCAGTTTTATGTGTTTAAGACCTTTTAGACTACATAAAATCATAAGTGTTGCATATGGTTGAACTCATATTGAAGAGGAGATTCCAATAATGACTGCATATACAGGGTGATGTATTTAAAAAACCAAAGTGACTAATAATATCAGAGAAACGGCAAATTTGACAACATTTCAAATGTCAAATCTGGAATCTCCGTAGCCCAAAATAGATGGGACAGTAAATAAAGGAAGATAGGAAGGTGCCGATGACAAATTGCACATGCCTTATCAACATAAATAAGAATTTTTATAAATGGTTTAAATATCACTTTCACTGTCAAACTGCTAGAGCGCTGGTGCTGTGGTGGTAGGAGTCGCCATCTACGCTATTGGTGCGGGTTCAAATCCCAGCCCATTCAATTTTTTTTTGTTACTGTAGTTTTGTGTATCTAATCTAATTATGTTAGGTTACAGTAGTTTTTTATATCTTATCTAAAATAGATACTTGCTAGCGCCTTGTGCAGACAGCTACGATGACGTCACACATCAGCACCTTCCTATGTTCCTTTGTTTACCGCTATCGACTCGGGATAATTTTCAAAACATTTGTGACTCGAAAAAATTTCCGGAAATAATCCAAGCACTAGGGAGATTACAAGTGATAATTGAGCGTTTCCAGACTTTTGGTCCACTCTGTGTGTGTGTGTGTGTGTGGTGCGTATATATATATATATATATATATATATATATATATATATATATATATATATATATATATATATATATATATATATATATACCGGGTATCCGCATAAGGGTATTCAGAGAAATGGCTGGAAATTATTTTGAAATTGGTAACTCAACCGATAGGGGGCGGAACTGCTACGAAGAAACATAAAATTCACGCTATCTCAGAAAATTGGGTGATGAGCTATAACTTTGAAAATATCATTTAAGAGCTTTGGTGATACCGCATCATTTTGCTGCCCCATTTTTCCGTATCTCTCGTAATAAACGAGGGGGAGGCCAATGCATTTTCCAATATTTACATTTTAATATCTCCTGAACCACTCAACGGTTTCGAATATTCTTAGTCTCGTTTGAAAGAGCAATTTATAGTCTTTTGAAGGGTGTTTTTTTTTGTTGGAGCGTTTAGTTTTAAACAAATAAACTAGATGGCGTTCTCTGCAGCGATTACACATTTTTGTTTTTTATTATAAAAAACTACGATTTATTTGACAGACCGTTACGCGGCATAAAATTACCTCCGTTCTCGATTTGTACAATAAAAATTTAAATATCGTAATATTTACCTTATCAGGGAAAACAAATCACCTATCCATGGTAATCGCTAAATTGAAAAGATTACTGATTTGACAATTATCAACAGTTACTTTTCAGAGTTTCTATGTCTTTTATGTATCTTTTAATCCATTTTTTTTGTTTGGAAAAATATGCCATTTACTAAAGCAGAAGCGTTCCAATGCTCCGAAAATGCTGCAATTGCGTCGCGACAATATGTAATGCAATTTCCACAAAGAAGACATTTTCGTAGAGAAGTGTTTTCAAGATTGGTCATGCGATTACGGGAAACTGAAAAAGTGCAGCAGATTCAAGCACCTGTAAGAGTTTGTAGAACATGCACCGTGGAAAATATTATCAACGTTTTGGCCTACGTGCAATACGATCCCACCTTAAGCACCAGAAAAATTTCCAAAAACAATTGTCCACGAGATTCTTCAAAACAATAGTTACTGGTTACTAAATATGATTTGGGAAGATCCAAATTTCCTGCATTTTCGACCATTGAAAATAAATTAACGTTAGTATATGACATATCTTTCCAACAAAAAACGGATTAAAAATACATACAATTTAGCGGTTACCATAGATAAGTGATTTCTGTTTCCGACAAGGTAAATTGTTCACATTATGGTATTCAAATTTTTAACATTTTTTTGTATAGATCGAGAACGATGGGGCTATCCCGAAGGGGTTTTTACAAAAATGTAGGTAATTTTAAGTCGCTTAACGGTCTGTCAAATAAATAGTACCGTTCTATTTTTTTTCCCAAAAATCACAAAAATGTGTATCGCTGCAGACAACGCCCTCAGTTTGTTTAAAACTAAACACTCCAACAAAAGACTATAATGATTCGAATCCGTTGAGTGGTTCAGGAGATATTAAAATGTAAATATTGGAAAATGCATTGGCCTCCCCCTCCTTTATTATGAGAGATACATGCTTTACTTATGATTTCTTTCCCTAAGCTCTAAGCCTTGATTGTCGAGATAGCCGCTCCGTAACCTTATCCGGACACTCTGTATTTCTCATCTCTTAAAATTAGGGGCTAACGAATGCATAATGAGTTTTACATTTTCTCAGCCATGCAACATTTAAGGAAATGACAAATCAGATTTAAATATTTTGACAGCTTCTAAATAAATAGTACAAAAATGTTTTATTTACACACAATGATTTGTGGGTATAAGAATACATTTTCAATAAAAAAAATATGAACACAATTACATATTTACTAAATAAAAGTTGTAATATTAACCAATATATTTATACAGTATAAATAAAAAAAAAAATTGTAAAACGCTTTAAAGTCCTCTATACATTCAAAAAACCATTGAATACAATTATATAAACAGAATCGTAATAATCCACATTACAATACGCCTTCTCCAATCCTTAAAACAATATTAATGGAATACTAATTTACAGTACAAAATAATCTTTTCTTATCAGTATTGAAAAGATTACAATTTCCTAAAATCAATTCAGTCGCAATGTTAGTGTTACAATAATTATACGGAAATCCGAACAGGCAGTATAAGTTAATATTCTAAAAGTTAAAAACCATAAATCAGACTAGTAAGGCACAAACACTAACTTTTGCAAAAAAATTATTGATTCGACACATGCTCAGCCATTGAACTATGACTAGACAATTAAATACGAATCCATTATAAGTTTGGCAGTGATGCACTTTTAAGTAAAAATATGGTATGGGTAACAATACTATTTGAGCCCCAGGTAAATCTAATTGCCAAACAAATGCAATCACCTAACTATAGGCAGTTATGAAAAAGTGTGCAATAAACTATGAAATGTACCTGTAATGCAAGATTTAATTACAATGTTTGCATTTAGGATAATTTGCACTTTCATAGTTTGGTAAACACCATCTCTACTTTTCTATCACTATTCTACAATTTTGCTTATTGGGAATTTTAAATAATTTCAACTAAAGTATGTAAGGTTTTAAACGGGCGACAGATACTATGAATTTGTTTAAAATTGGGCGGCTATTGGTACAACACCCTACATGCACTCAATTAACTAATATGAATAGACTGATATAATTTACATGAAACAAGTCATGCCAATGTGGCACAGTACTTTCTCCACTTTCACTTTTTCACACATTAACTAAAATCTGCAATACTCGCTGGAGTTCTGATGCTTTCTGAGCTTAGAAATAAACTGCAATAGGTTTATTTAGGCTGAAGCTAAAGTACAAATAATTATATTTAATGCACACACTGGAAGTATAGCTTGACTTCTGAATATAGATTTCTCTGTTTCAACATGTTTGAATAGTTACACCGGGTTGGAAATCTCGCTTTGTAGAGTGTTCATAAAATACAACTATTCCCACTTTATAAGGTCTCAGTACCTCTAGGAAATTAACATCCCATTGAACTCTACAGCTACATAAAGTATAACATAATTTTAAAGTAATTGGATTATTATTATAAAACATGCATAAGACTTCGGTGAAGCATTTACTGAAGTGTTATGGCAGTGTTGTAGCATCAAACACAATTAATTTTAATTTTGTAGTTTGCTGTGACACTTCAATAAAAACATTGGACTTTCCGAAGCTCGTTTTCAAATTTCACACTTTGTACATACTTAAATCACTAAAAAATTGTGTAGTTGGGTCATGTACAGTAAATCAAGTCTACCATATACACATGATTCTATAGAAATTTCAAAGTATAATTTTGAAATGCGAGAAGGATGAATGTACTATTTATCACTTTCCATAAGGATTTCTAAAAACTTCTCGCATTGTTCAGTTCTTTATTTAAAGTAACTCTTAAAAATAAAATGGTGCATTAGTAAAATTATGCAATAAAAATCACATTTAAAGTCTTGATTAGTAAATAATATGTTTCGTTTCCGTCAAAGAATGGGTTCCTTGTCGAGATAACTCAAAAATGAATAACAAACCACATAGAGTGTGAAATTTCTAGATAATCGTATGGTTTCACTTCTCTTTACAAGCCGGTGCAATTTTCAAGTTTTTAAATTACCTAAATTTGGCACTGAAACTTATAAAATTTTGGTTATATTTGTTACCTAAAATTCATTAACAGAAATAAATTTTTATCTGTACTTAAATTATTTTTTTAATAACAACCATTTTTTATCAATGCATTATAATTTCTATTTCAAGTAAATCAATATTGACCAAATTCTAATATATTCCGTCACCTGTGCGTTCTTTCACCAGGCAGAATGACATAAGCTCTATTTAAAATAAATCAAGTTTGAACAAATCCCAATATTTGTAAAAAAATGAAAAAATTGGGTTCGTTGGAAATATCTGCAAATAAATAATAATTCTGTGGAAAATACTGAGAATTTAGACAGATCAAAATTGAATAATTAGTTACATACTCTATATCCATACATTATCTTGAAATTGTCTCACTCGTACTAACAAACTTAAAGTTATCTGACATCAGCCACATTTCAACTTGAAAAAATAAGCCAAAGTGCCCATTTTAAACTAGTACCATAACAATAAAAGAATTAAAACTAGCTAGCATTATTTTTTTGGTCATTTTTATTTAACGATAAAGAGAGCCGTTTCCTACTACTTTCAGCACCCCCTGTCGATTTTCGTCTTAAAGGACCTTCTGATGGTGTAGGTGTACCCTTTCGTCTTTGGATACCAATATTAGCTGTTTTACGAACAACGATGGGTGTTTTATTAATATTCTCCATTTTCTCACCGATCTGTGGATTAGCCATTTTTGTCCAAATATCCAATTGAGCTTCTCTTGATTCCCTTAAAACATTACGTATTGCACAAGTTTTACTAACCATTTCTTGTAATTTTTGAATTGTTTGATATAAACATACAGCACTAACTAAACCAAAATCAAATAAACTACCCATATGCACAACAAAATTTCTGTATAAATTTTTAAGTAGTAATTCTTTCCCTTTATGTTGAACAAACATAGTGCAAGCTAAGGGAATCTGACAATCACCAACAAATCCATACTTCATCACATGCAAATTCCACATTTTCATTAGCTCTTTTTCACCTTCATTTACATCCGTAAATTCATCAATCATCATCATAGTTTTTGCTTGTAACCATTCAGGATCATTTTCACCTTCCGAATCAACATCCATTTCTTTTGGATAGATTGGTAAACAAGTGGTTGTGTGATGATAAAGTCTGTTATGACCAGTTATAAATGGCCGTTGTCCATCATAATCACAATCATCCAATTCTAAAAACTCTGATAAACTTGGTTTCGGACGTTTTGGATGGCAAACAAGAATATGTGTAACAGATGCTCTACGTACTGGACCATTACGTGAAAAAGCACACATTGCAGGTTGGGAAATTAAGTCATGCGGTGATCCTGTATAAGACCCATCGTACAACTCATTAATGGCAACATCAACTCGAGCCCCAAATGAAATGGGAACATATGTGAAAGTAAATCGAGAATGACACAATTTCAGGTGTTTTAGCAATGTGTATAATGTGTTGCAATTTAAACTACACCAAGGGCAGTGTAGATCTTCACATGCTTCTGTTTGCTGACGTGAATTATTATTATACACAAACTGATAAACAATCTGTAATTTCTCTTGTCCATTATTATTATTAGCAGCAATCGGTTGATTTTCTTTATTCTCGCCAATAGGATATGGTTTAGGGCAATCGACAAATCCGTTACATGCTTCTTCTGACCAGGTTAATTTAAATTTAACACTGGGTCCCTTAATTTGAGCATCTAAGCTACTACAACTATCACCTAAATCAGCAACACTCTCCCAACTTGAATGTTTTTTTGGCGAACCTTTGGCAGCATTTGTCACTTCTTGTAGAAACACCTCATAATCACCATCTGTTAATAAACAGCGATTATGTTTATCATAAACAACCAATTCTGAACCATACAATTTCGACTCTTCAAAAACACGCATACTTAAATTGTTGCTAATAGATTTTCGTCTCTTAATCGTTGGCTCTTCTTCGTCCTGATGACACTGAGCAGGTAAACAACGTACCCGTAACAATAATATGTAAGATTTTGCTAACGGACCCCCTGCTAAGCTGAAAGATTCAGTTGATACACTTATAGAAGGTGCTAAAGGTGGTAAATTGTTCTCTGAAGGATTTATTACTATTTCTGCAGTTCCAACTGATACTTGCATCATAGGTGCTGAACTATCTTTACGTTTCTTATGACTAAGTTTTAATAAAAATGTTTCTACTTGTGCTATACAGGCATTAGACTCTAAAGCTTTATCGTAAAATCCTAAAAATGTAATATTCATGAAGCCGGGAAAATTAAACGATGGAGAATCTTTTTGACGAGCAGTCATTTTGTCCAAAATACCATCTACTTTAAAATGTAAGCGTGATTTATTTGACCTAGACATACGGTCTTTCATGTAAGATAATGTCCGATTCAGGAAGATGGGCTAGTAAAACAAAACCCCAATCACAATAAAACTTATTATTGCTTACAGTAACACTTACCGAACACATATTTCTTGTTCTAAGGTATCTATAAATTTGTGTAGGTTCTGAAATAAACAGAAAAGATTAAATTCTTCTATAGTTTCATTTAGAACAATATAGAAAAAAATTATCAGCATCATGAATGTCATAACTAGCAAAAGTAAACATAACACAAACACTTACTTTCAAATGCTTGTAAAAATAATTCGTGATCGGCCTGTATATGGTCCATTCTCGGATTTTTGGATGAATCAACATCTTTTTCACGCTTTTTAGGGGGCATATTATTCACTAATTATTTGGAGGTTCTAAAAACCACCAGTAAAATCAATTATGTTCAAAACTTGATATGTTTTCAGTTTTGTGCTGCTAACTTCGCTTCAAATTATTAGAAGTTACAGTCCAGTGACGGTTTGTCTATATTTCTAAGGGCTACCTATTTCCTTAGATCATAATTGATATAAGCTTATTTCAAAGTGAGAGGGAGCCTTTTTTTTGCTTAATGCACAACTATTTTTCATATTTTCTATACTTGTCCTTTTTTACGCTAATTTTGTGACGGTTTTGTGTTTTGAGCTGTTCTTATTTTACTACTTATGAATAGATTTGAATTTTTTTAAATTATTGCACTACAAAAATTCACATTAGGGCGTAGTTCTAATGCGTCAATTACATAATTACATTTTGTTAAACTAGAATGAGTAATGTTGTAGTAAGTAATTATAAAAGAACAGGGAATTACTTTGTCAATTACTTAATTTATTATGATGTTATTCATCAAGTTCTTATCTCTTCTTTATTTAATTAGGTATATTTGCTTTGCATTTATGAATTACTTGACGTAGTTTAGCTATATGCTGTATATTTAAAAAAACGCGTAATTATGTACGAATGGTCAAGAAAAAGAAAAATATGTAAATAATATTTTTGCACTCATAGGTTTAAAATAGGTATTTCCCGGTAACTCTCGATGCACCTAAAACGTGTTTTCCCGCACTGCGACGTTTTTACTTTCCAGCAGAAAGTAGGGTAATTACGTTGTATGGTTGGTAACAGAATTGAAATGCTGCTGATATAACGGCCGCGACAAGGCTAATATTTTGATATAATTTCTTCGGAGTCGCCCATTTTTCACAAATTTAACAACAATAATTTTTTCTACAATCGATATCCAAAGTAGGCATTTGCGCTCGTATTTGACAACGCAAACGTCATCTTTTCCGAGGAATGTCACTTTGTCGCTTATAAGCGACTAAATAAAAAAAACGCTCGCTCTCCCAATTATTAACTATAAATCAAATATGCATTGCTCAGAGTATCCAATGACAACGAGTAAATGACATCTTTCATTTGAATGGAAAATTCTTTTCATTCATCAAATTAAATAAATTTTTGGAAATATGTGAAGTGCTCGATTGTAGAAAAAATCATGTGTGTAATTCGAGCGCAAATTCATTGTCGATTTCAAGAGATTACCGCGCTCCTTCGTCGCGCGGCAAATGTCTCTTTCAATCGACAATATATCATTTTGCGCTCTTAATACACAAATAGCTATTAAAGAAAGTAGCAAATCAACATTTGAATTTTTGTTGACATGTAACCATAAGAACATTCCAACATTACAATGCCGGTTATGCTACCAATCCATTTAGAAACCACACAATGTTAGATTGTTTGTTTTTAGTTTTATTAATTTATTCGTTACAAAAAATTTTGTACCTAACTTGTTCGGAATATATTTTCCCGAATCCGCACTAAATGCAGCACTCCCTGCGGTCATGCTGCAAACAAGGTGCTCATGCGGGAAAATGAACATTCCGAACTATTTAGGTTAATAACCATTCTGAAGATAAAAAATTGTTTGACCGACTGAACAAAGTTCTCTTTTCAGTTATTTATACATGTAAATAAATTTTAAAGAAGGGCAGCCATTCACTAGTCACTATACACACTGTTCCATCTTATTTTGCATTATAGCAGGCCATTAAATTTTTTTTCTGTAGTGGTTTGTCAAAATGACAGGAAGTCCACTGACGCCGTCTTGTCAAAAATAATCGCTATTGTCTTGTTTGCAGTAATATATGTTCAAGATTTTGCATTAAATAAGTTAATGTACTTGAATACATTTCAACCAAATAGTACTTGATCAAAAAATATCATGTATCAAAAATACAATTATATATCAAATTATATGTTTCAAAATAATTTTTTATAGTAAATATCTAATAAGTAATTAAATTATTCAAATATCAAATTAGCATAGTAGTAAAGCAAAAATAACAGATATAGTGGATTATTTAAGTAACAATACATGAAATGCAAAGTATATGACGTAAAAGATAATTTAAAAATATGATGTAAAAATAAGTTAAATCTTTATAAATAGAATTTAAGATAACGTTAATAGAGATAAATAACATTAATTATTAAATATATTAATGTAAAATGTAAGCATAGAAATACTATGAATTGATTAATAACAAATATTTAAGTGAAAATAGTATTATGATTTTACAAAGTTAAATTAAAAATTGAAGATAACGATACAAATCAATTCATATTAAGATATTTAAGAATCAATCATTTCAGAATTCAAGTTAGATTCAAAGTTAAATCTTATATTGAAAATGTGGTAAATGTAATATTTAACTATTAAATATTTAATAGCATAGAGATAATACAGAAAGAGAAGGTAAAATAAGATTAGAGCAATATTGAAGCATAAAAATGATACGAATACTCTAATGTGAAATTACGAAATAAATGAAAATGCAAAGAAACATTGACAAAGAATTAAGATGATGTTATAAACGAAATGTAGCATGATAGTGTGTTATGTTAAATAATTAGTTATAGATAGAATATACTAAAATGTAGATTAATATGATGTTAAATTGGTAACGTAGAGTATGAAGGTTAGTTAAATTACCATTAAAGATTGTAACATAGTAATAGTTTATATTTGATAAGTACATAATGTATTGTTATTAGAAGAACACTTTAATATTGTAAATACAATAGGATATGAGTTTCTGTAAATACTTTACTTATAGTACTCAATGAAACTCATTAGTTAAATCAATCAGATTAATGTCTATAAGTTATAATTTATGATATCTATTGACATGCGAGTTTAGTAATCAAGTTAATACTTTGTAAAATGTCAATTAATCTATATGCTAATGAAGTATTAATACACTTATCTTTAACACATAAGCAAGTTTTAATAACTTGTACAGATATATAACAAGAATTCATAGTTAAAATACTAAAGTAATTAAATAACATTTAACTACAAATATTCTTTAGACTAATTATTGTAAATAAAATAATTATACAATATATTTATAAATATTCAAAATTATCACTGATAAATTGACAATTATAAATCTTAGACAATTAATGTTAAGCTCAACCAGTTACTATGCGATTTAATGATTTCTATTTATATACAAAGTCAACGTTTAAATATTATAATCATATGATATACGAATAAACAATTAATGATAATCGAATAAATTAACATTAGACTAAACTGATCTATATCGTATACTAATGATATATGTAAAGTTATTACCGAATATATTATCTCAATTCGTATTAATATAGAGTCTTGTAAGATACATTAAACTAAATTTTAATAGTCTATATTGACTGTAATATCCAATTCTAGAAAAGAATTTTATGATTAAATGTCTTGATTATCGTTAATGTAAGAGGTTTTGAATATACTTTGTTAAATTTAAGATAACATATTTTATGAGAAAACTTTAATGTTTCGCCATTTCAAAATTCAATAATAAATTAATTTAAGAATTAATTAGGATATTCATTTGATCTTATGATACAACTTGATATTAAAATGTAAAACATTATGTTTTATTGTATATAATTAATGAAATATAGCGAAGAAAATAGAAATGACGGAAAACGGAATTAGAGGTAGATCAAATAAAGAGCTAAAGTATTTAATACAATGTTTAATTAAAAAATTTATAATGATGAATGATTAAGTATATTATAATATTCAAAGAGAAGAAGAGAGATTATTTGAGAAGATTTGGAAAATGATTAAAGTAGTGATCTAACGATGAGGTCAAAGTGAATAAATAAAATATATTAAGTAGAGTTAAGTTAGGATCGATTGGAAATAATTAAAGTAATGAAAAGTAGGAATGGGATAGAAAGAGATAGAAAATGGAAAAGGATTTGAGAATTGGTAGATAAATTAATCAATTATGTACAACAAGATAAGTATAGACAATAGACAACAATTTAACAAATATGATAATAGTACGAGTAAATGATGATACTAGATTTTAATGTACTCTGAATGATTGCCAATAGGAATTATACATTCGAAATTTAATCGATTAAGAGATGATTCAGAAATGATCAGAAACGTATGTAGAAATTAGAAGAGATATCTATCCTGGAGATGGTTAATGGACAAAACGCAAACTGAATGAATCAAGAAAGAATGTAGAAGAAAATGATACTGAACCATATGAGAATCAGATCGAGATTGATGTATGAATCATAGAATTAGGAGAAATGGAAGAAGAACATCAAGGAATTCATGAAGCAAGACATCAGTCTACGTAAAATAGACACGAATCAACGAAGAAACAATCAATGGTAAACAAGTGGTAATAATGATTACATGGTCGAACTTAGGTCAATGATGTAAAGTAGCCAGTTAGAAGTTAAAGGACAGTTCAATGATAATGCAAGCGAAATATAGCAATTCTGACGCTACGAAAGAAGCGCGTTCGAAAGATACCTAAAGCAAGAACTGGAAAAGGCCGAATAGGCTAAATCATAATACAAGCTTAAGAAATCAGAAGTACAGATAATACTAAATGAAACCATGAAGTCGTCAAAGAAATATATGAATATACATTATAAATGAAAATGGTAATGCAGAGCACTATAGATCAATATAATCAGCTTGTAGCTTCAATCGTTGAACTAAAGACACGATTTAAAACATTAATAAATTCAACATATGAATGAAAATTTACTTTTACACTGATCTGAACATGTTAACTGAACAATTGTAATACATATTAACTTAATCACATCGTTAGACGATTTAACAGTTCTGATTAATTGCAGATTATTAGTAGTTAAATCAAATTCTTTGTGTAACAGCTTAAAAATATGTTTATACTTGCAATTACTAATGTTCACATCTTGAGAAGAACTTACAGTGCAAATAGCTACTAACTGTAAATGATACCTATTACGTAATAATACGTCGATTACACAAAATGGTCGCAACTTCATAAACTGACTTAAAATCACCTTGAACGAATAAGCTATTACAGACCTGTTCTAAGAATGAACGTCTTGAACCATAACTTGATACTTGCGTAAATTATGCCACATTTTAGAAAATACGGAATGTCTAATTCCAGTACAGATTTTTATATCACTTTTATGATCAATAGTTACAATTCAGAATCTTTAGAGAATATAAGTATGAATATAATGCAGATTAATTGCAGCAATATTTTACTAAATGATATGTAATGGCTATAATTAATGTAAACACAATAATTTATAGTAAAGTTACAGATTATCAAGATTAATGAAATTCATAATAAGAATTTACTTGAATAATTGAACGTTTACAAACGTAATTCAGTAACTGTACAATTAATTTACGAATGAATTTTGCATACGAATATCATGTTTACTGTAACCAATGCAAAATTACCATAAAACTATTAATTTTTAATTATCTTGCTAACGGAACTTACAGGTTGTCATTCATAGTACCTAACTTGGCTTTAAGCTAAAATTGAAGAATTGATACGTGAATACAGTGTTAGAATGCAAGTCTCGATATTGACACCTTGATGATTAGCACATAGAATTTGTATTCGAATGAATCAGGCAAGCTAATACAAGTTAAGGAAATTTTATGAAATACTTTCATCGATCGTTCTGTACGCGATTAATATATGACTAAGTCAAGATTATAAGGTTAGATTGAAGTTCTTGAAGATAATTGATACATTTAATTATGATGACTAATTAATGATTTATAATTATGTCGAATGTGAAATTTAATGATATTTGAATTGCGGTAGCGAAAGATGGTGTTTACTGAGTTGGTAATTGATAACAGGTAATTTATCGAAAACAATGAATATACAATTAACAGGAATTTAGTACTCGATGAAAATGGTTAGTAAAGGAATCACATGAACATTTGCAAATTAGATACTAGTAATTGATATTTGGAATGATTTCCATCATAGTTCTGAAATGAAGAAAATTTTAGTGGGAAAATGAAGTCTTATACGAACTTAATGTTGAGCATGGGATTAATTAAAACAAATTCATAATATGACATTGATTTTAAGACTGCAATTATGTAATTAGTTCAACAATTATTTTAATTTTTATTGTATTAAATCAATTTCATCATAACATATTTTTATTACTAATTTAGTAAAGATAATAACAATCATCTATAACAATTGATTACTTTAATTTATAGAACAAATTTATAATAAGATCTTTAATTTTGCAATATACAGCTTATCACTATTTTCTAATAGACAACGCTTCTTTTGTGCTCACCTGCTTTATGATGCTTCATCTTCGGAGAACGCAATACCTAATACTTTTCAGCTTAATTGTGTAAACGCTTTAATATTTATTGGACAAGTATATTTACCATATTGAATGATACGTTCGAGTTTCTTAACACTTAAGAGAGTCATTAAGCATACATAGATAAGGATTTCACAACTGGAGTTATTTCGAATAATTGCAACGAATTGAAGTTATTTTGATATGTGATAAAAACTTACAAGAGTGTTTGATCTGATAACTGAGTTCACAACTGTGAGTATTTTACACTTGTAGAAATATTGTAAAGTTTTGTGTATTGATAAATGTTTGTAAACATTATGATTTGATGTTAATGTTATTGAATTGGCAATTTCATATTGCAATTTCAATTGATGATTAAATCTAGTATTAGTTATGTCACTTATGCACTATCAATTAATGTTAACGATGGGTCTATTACATATTCATAAGTCATCTTTTTCATTAAATTAACTTTGAGTTATATTTTCAGCAAATTTGTAACTATTTCAAAGTTTTGGTACATTTCTAGATTAAGTCTATTTACTTCTGATCACTACATTGAGTAATTATTTGGTATCTTCAAGTATTATATCAATTCACATTTAGCATCTAATTATTACCTTCTTTGCAACCCATATTAATTTCTGCAATGTAGCGTTTTCATCATTAAGCTTCTTAACTCAATTAAGCTATTGTAGTTCTCAATATTATTCAATTCAAATAATACTATCTATAAAATACTAAATTTGATACATAAATCAGTTATAAATGGTTTGATAATTACTAAATAGAACAAATTTATGTAAAATATAAATTTAATGATGTCAAACTGATTAAAAGCATAATACATACAATGTAATAAAATTATAAAGGTATAAGTGTATTTACATAACATATGAAACAATTAAATTACAAACTTTAGAATTAAGTTCGATTCGAATCACTAGAAGCATGGATGTATGCAATTTTAAGGAACTTACAAGTAACGATGATGATGTGAAATACTGTAGTTGTTTGGCAATTTAATAATTTTAATATTGTACAGTATTATGCTAATGTTCCTTATTGTAATCATTTAACGAAGATGTATTGGTCGTCTAATTTACATTGTCAGCAAGTATGTCCAGCATGTCAATTGTCGGCATATTAGAGTCACGATTTCAAACTAATCAATGTAGCATTTTGTATGCCACGTCTGATTAGCATCAAATTATTGTGATTGCTGGTTCAATTTCAGTTTTGACTTATAAAAGATTTAATGGTAATCTACCATTTTACTATATTCATATCAAGTTGATTATGCAATTGAGACGTTAGACGTTACAATCAGTATTATTGTTAACTTATGGACATCAGTTGCCAAGACTTGTCATTTTTATGTTATTACAAGTACTTCCATGTATTAAAATGTTGTATTAAAACTGCATATTGCTAGAGCAGTTAATTTGACTGCATTATAATGGACAATTGTTATGAATAATAAAGTGTACTGGAATAATGAAGTCGAAAATCATGATACCAATGAACTTATAAAATGATAAAATTAAATTGACATATGATTAAAATAAAAATATAAATAAAATTTTTTTTATAAAAAAAAAAAAAAAATTAAAAAAAAAATTTAAAATTTTTTAAAAATTTTAAAGAAATTTTAAAAAAATTTAAATTAAAAAACCCCCTTTTTTTAAATTAAATTTTTAAAATAAAAAAAAAAAATTTAAAAAATTGGGAATTTTTTAAATTTTTAAAATTTTTGATTTTTAAAGTTTTTTTTTTTATTTAAAATTTTCCCAATTTTTTGACATTTTTCCCTACCCCTTTCCCAAAAAATTTTGAAACTAAAATTTCAAATTTTAAAAAAAAGCCAAATTTCCTCATAACCCCTTTGGGTTTTTAAAAAATTTAAATTTGAAAATTTTATTTCATTTTTTAAAAAATTTTATTTTAAAAATTTTTTAAAATTTTAACCTTTAATTTTAGTTTTAATTTTTAAAAAAATTTTTAAAAATTTTAAAATTGGGGGCCTTTAAAACCTTTTTAAAAAAAATTTTAAAGGAAAAATTTGGAAAATTTTTCTGAAAATTTAAAAAAAAGTTTCATCCCAGGTGTCAAGAATTAAAAATGTTCGATATGGGAACCCCTTATGATACAACAGATATCAAGGCTGTATTCAAACTCTTGCCATACTTTGTTAAGAGTGTCTCGGTCGATTGTACGTTGGCTCTGGTAATCCGTTGTTGTCTCAGGTATTCTTTCTGGTAACGGTATCTATCTTTGATGTATCCCCACAAGAACAAGTCACAGAGGGTGATATCCGGAGATCTTGGAGGCCAGTTCAAGAGTGCACCATCATTTGAACCAGCACGACCGATCCATCTGTCAGGCCACCGATTTCGAAGTTCAGTCCTAACATCGAAATAGTAATGTGGACGTGCGCCGTCTAATTGCAGAATGAAATTTGGGTATTCTTGTTCTAATTGCAGTAGAAGCTATTCCGTCATCATGTACAAGAAAATTATTACATTTATTGTTTGTCCAACAAAGAAAAAGGCCCGTATACTTTGTTGTACCTGGTAGCACAAAACACATTAGCTTTCAAAGAATCGCACATGTGCTCGATATAGGTGTGTGGGTTCTCCGAGCCCCATATTCTGACATTATGTCTGTTCACTTTACCACACAAGTGGAATGTGGCTTCACCACTAAAGACTAACCATTTTACAAAGTTTCCATTTTCCATCAAGGCCTGCATGTTCTCACGAAATGAAAGTCTTAGAACTTTTTTTGTTTGGTTTTAAATGCTTGAACAAGCTGAATTTTGTAAGGCTTGATATTTACACTGTTGGATGTGGTATACCAAGCTCTCTGCTGCATTTAACAGTAGATTTCTGTCGACTACGCGTAAAACTTTACCTTAACTGCTCTACCACTTTCGAATAGTGATTGCTAGGGGGATCTTCATTAAATTTGGTTCTAAAGTGTCCTTGCACACTAATAACTGATTTATTGATGCGGTAATCCAACACAAAATGCTTTCCTGTCTTCAAACTCAGCCATTACACAATTGACAACAATTGACTTTAAGAAACAGCAGATACGTACCTAAACCAATGTAAACGAAACTTTATGAGTTTTCCTTTCCAGTGTTACCAAGTGAAATGGTCTTAAAACAGATTAATCCAATAATATTTATAATTGAAATCGGGAACATCATTTGTAATAACCCTGTACATATAATAAATAGCTTGAAATATTATTTGTTTATTTGTAGTCATGTCCCAAACGTTCACGTTGACAGGTACGCGAACGTGCTCAGTGCAACGTATTTTCCGCCAATCGAACTTTATCCTAATTACCAGTATGGATTAGGATTGGTAGGATTATACGGTTGCAATTCTATATGAAATATTCATGAGGGTAACAAGTTTTACTATATTACGCAAACTGGCAAGCATAAAGGGATTACGGTTCTACGTAGTGTTGATGAAATTATGGAGATTAACAAATTTCTACAGCGTAGGATTAACCCGCATAACACGATCGATTTTAGTTTAACAGCAAACAATAAGACGGTAAAATGTGAAGTTAAATCTACACATAACGTGGACTTTAGACAGGAGGACTCTATTGGCGCATGCTGGGATTCTCACCTAACGTGCACGTAGCAGGCCACACCCATGAATCTGATCTGAATATTTAAATAATTCATGCTACAAAGATACATGTGAAGTGTAATTTAACTGGAGGCGCATACTGGAACAGTGAGCAGTCGCATACCATCTTCGAGTTTGACGTACACGTCGAACCAGGTTATAAACTAATCAAGGAGCCGTCTATAGTTATTGATTTACCTGCACTTACACGACGTATAGATAACATAACCATGAAAAGATTTTCGGCAGTACGTCTCTATCTTCAGACGAGAGCACACCGTTAACCAAAGACGACGTTCAGTTTCTGTAATATCTCGGCTATTTAGTATTAAGACGATATGGAAGAAGCGTCGAAAAGTTTATTCACGGGAGTCAGGTACCGGAATACAACCGTGGAATGCGATCGTCGAACTAATAATCCGTACACAACAAATGCATACAACAATTCCGATATCTGGTTATTCAAAAAGCCAATCTCATTACAGCTACTTACGATAGTGTTATACAGGATTGCTCATTAGAGCGTCAAAGTGAAATTGCGGCTAAACTGTGCACAGTACAGCAAATGTTTTATACAAAATTTGCTTGAATTCAAGCACGCTGTAACCTAAAAATATTTTCGCATATACAGAGCGTTCCATAATAGCGGTAAGTAACCTATCTTTCTCATTTTAAATGGAATGGTACAGTTTTCACTGCGGATCTCGTTACTACTCTGAAAAACAACCACTTTCTATTAAATATGTCGTATAGCTAAACTTAACCGTTTTTTGACATACTTAGCCTTAGAATGCAACGCTACGAGCAGTTTCATATTTTTATTAGCTAGTGGAGTACCGTGTTCAACGCAAAATGGAATGTATTTATGCCGATCATGCACATTGTCTGGATATAATAGATCCCCCTCTAGGATTAATCCTTTGCCCGCACCATCCGGTAAACTTAATATCGCTTCAGGGGTTAATAAATTTAATTGCGCCTCGTTAAGCCATTTGAAGTCGTCCGCGGCAAACTTTGAGCCCATCCATATGAATTAGCCATATCTGTGTAAAGGATATAATAGGATGGTTTGCTGGGATCGTAATCATCCATATACTTATTATTAGCCTTGCTGTATTTTAACATATCTAAATTGGTGAGCAGCTCCAGTCTAACTTTAGTGTAATTTAACATACACTGCCAGGTGTATCCGAGAGCGGTGTAAAAGAATGCCGGATCTAGTTTATGCGTGGTTATGCACTTAGTTGTAAAATTTGTAAATAGGTCAGCAAGTACAAGCACATCACATGTCAGATAAACATCATCATTTTGAGCATACGCATAATCATTATCTGCGATATGTGATTGCCTTAACTGTAAACTGTAAAATCTTTCTTTATACGGAAGACAAGTTTCATTAAATTTAGCCCACGCATCTACATACTCATACAGATACAACCCTTTTTTAAGGTAATAACGGCAGCTGCTCATCATTCAA
Source organism: Vesta saturnalis (assembly GCA_036346205.1). Lineage (NCBI taxonomy): Eukaryota > Metazoa > Arthropoda > Insecta > Coleoptera > Lampyridae > Vesta > Vesta saturnalis. Next base: position 696,099 of record JARFJB010001795.1, read on the forward strand.
ATGACCTAGCGTGCTACGTAAAATTTTGAAATCGTTAAATGATAAATAGGAAGATAATTACTAGAAAATTATTTTAAGGTTAGTACCAAATCTATGAATCTGCATGTGGTGCAGACATTTATCTTTTAAACAATAGTATGACTTGTTTAATTTTTATACAGGGTGCACCAGAAAAATGAATGTATAGGTTTTTTCTTTTAAATGTAAATAACTATCTTATCTTAAATATAACACCCCGTATATTATTACATTATTCGAAAAAAAGTTGAAAGACCTACATTTTTCGTAATAAGCAAATTTTATCGAACTGCAACGGTTTTTGAAATATTTACATTGTTAAGATTTTTATTTTAATTCTTCGTGGTATAATAAATGAGCACCCTGTATAATATTAAGTATATTGACCAGAAAACGATCATAACAGTTGCCATACTAAAATAAATTGTGAAATGTATTACGTATATGAGCGAGAATGTAAATTCATAAAAAACTTTCAATAAATATAAAAATAATACTATGAAAAAAGAAACGTTTTTAAAAAGGACTCTTTTATTTACGCGTAGAATGTGCACTAAAAAGGAGAAAACATTTTTTTTATTTGCACCAAAACGTGATAAAAAATCTTTACGACTAAAAATAAAAGCGTGGAGCGTTCATCATAATTCATTTGTCATACACTGCAGATCAAAGTATCTGTTCATCGCATGCAGGAAAGAGTCCGCAAAACAAGCTTTTTCAGCTGTTAAACAGCATCAAGGCCGCCTTGTGCGCTTCCATACCGCTCAAGCATGTGTTGGGGTTATACGAAGCCTCTAGTCAACATACGTCAATAGGTGATATTGGTTCGCTCAAAGACCGACGTAGAGTGCTACAGCGGCGAAACGAAAGTTAAGATCGACTTGACGAAAGTTACATGGAAAGTTCCGTATGTAACACCAACTGATGCTATGGAGTTGTCTACCTATCAGAAGATTAATAAAAATTCACAGATACAAGTTGTTTCACTCTCGAGATTTATACATATATCCATCCTTACCCTCATCAACGCCAATGCTTTGGGCGGCCAAGAGCAGTTCAGGCTTTCAACGTCCTCAATGATTACTTGTTGCTTTCCATACCAACAAGCGTAATAACAGGGAAGAGAGAGTGCGGCAAAATTCGATCACTTAAACCTCTCGAATATAACAGCAAATATTAATAATAGAAGATATCCTTACGAACAGCAAAATCTTGTTTTCGCTGATAACAAGTATGTGGATGCTTACGAAGAATATTTAAACTTTCGAAATCAATATTATAATTTGCCACAAGGTTCTATGCCTAGTTACGAACAATTAAAGAGTCAGCCGATATTTGTAATTAACTGTATTAGACAAAACGAGAGTATTAATAACGTAGTTATTTATTTGAAATTGGTAGTTGAAATATCTTTGGCCTTTGGCCGATACTTCGGAACATTGCGTTATTTTGCATGATGAATTAATTGAGTATGAACCATTTACTAGCATTGTACGTAAGATGTAATATTATTTTATCAATAAAGGTTATATTTGAATAAACTAGTTTCTTTCGCTTATTTATAGCTCTGTAAACGTGAAGTTCTGTTAGTTGCAGTAAGGCGGTTGCAGTAAATTCCCCGCCATAACAGTTAAATCTACTTTTAAATTATACTACTAGGTGGATCCCTGATCAATCTCTATTACAGGAAACATTTGACAGTTTTAAAAACACATTACTAGATGGCGTCACAAACAGTCAAATGCCCGACAATGGGCCGCAGACCTGAGAACAACTTCCGGAGGCCTATGCCTGTCTTATGAGATATCATGAGGACTCCCTTTATTAGAATCCTATTTCAAATTTCTAATTTTCCCGCCATAGTAAACAAGGTATCCGAAAAGCGGGGCGAAGACCCGAGAGCAAGTTCAGGAGTCCTGTAGTTGTTTATGAGCTAGTATGCGGGCCCTCCTTATGGGAACCTATTTCGAATTTTAAGTTTTCCTACCATAACGATTACAGGGACCTAAATCTACTTTTAAAAATATACCACTAGGTGGAGCCACGATCAACTTCTATTAAAATACTGTTTTACATAATATACGTTTATTTTTTACATATTTTACAAAAAATTTTTGCGTGAAAATGCGAATAATCTTTTACATTACAAGTATGATCTATTAATGTTGAAAGTTACATCTTTTATAAATTTTTGGGAAAGATGTGTACAATCTCAGTTATGACTTATTAATGCTGAAAATAATCTAAGATTTTGACCGAAAAATTTGCCTTTAGGTAATATACATTTTTCATCGCTCAGATCTTCATTATATAGATTCGTTGCTACTTCATTTGCAAAATCTTCATAAACCGAATATTTACGATAATCATTCACATAATTCAGCTTTTGATTTATCACCCACAGCCGAAAAGAATGGGTTGATTGCCTGTTCGGATAATAATACTGAACTGTTTCCTCTGCTTATTCTGATTCAATTTTCTTCGCCGGTAATAAATCAATTCAATTTTTATACCATAACTTATAAAGACAGCTTTCCCATATTCGGCAGATTTTAGAGTTTGACGTATTAGATGCTTAGTTCCAGATTTTGCTCCATTCCTCCATATCAAAATGCAGGCAGCATATGTCGCTAAATGATGTCCAAAATAATTGTACTACAGGTTTAAATTTGTAACAACCCTTTTTTGAGTTGTATTAAAATATACCTTAATTTAATGTCTTTCATTCATTTAGTTGTAAATATAAGAAAAAGTTTTTAATTATTGAAATATAGGTATGGGTATGGACAACTTAATTTGCATATCTTTTTAAAGGTTAATATTCCCATAAATTATTTTTCTGCTCAAATACGTTTGCGCAATACGTCATCATTCAATTAAGTCATCATCTAACTTCCAAAGCATCCATTTTGCTCACCTCCCATTAATTTTATGGTAAGATATCTTTTAACTCGTAATACTAAAAATTAAAACGTTTGCTCTTTTCAGGCACTTTTTTTACTGTTACTTTTAATTTTACTTCGATTTATAATTTAATTACATTTTAAATACGCATTTAATTTTATGATTGCAAATTTTATTGGAAAATTTCAAGAAATGCAATAAACGAATTATTCAATTTAAAGAAAAAATTTTTAAGAGATAATTTCAGTTTTGGGTGTGGCTGATAACATAAAAGTATTGTTATTGCATAAATTGCGCAACATTACACAAGGATTACGTCATCTTAGTTGCAGTTCAGCATCATTTTTTATAATACCAGGGATCCTCAAGAAGATTTTGTATATATTGTACAGGTATTTATTTTTAATGATTATTAGTACTTTAAGGATAGTTTTAAGATAAATTTTATTTAATCATCATATTAACTGTCAATAAACATAATTTACATTTTGATAAAATTTTTATTGTTAACAAACTCGGTTTAGTTGTTCCGAGATAATTAAAAAAAAAATAACTTGGCGTCCGAGATCATTTTATTAGTATTACATTGCATTTTTATTATTTATGTTAAGTGAAAATAACATAGCAGATTTAGTGGTAATTGAGCAAATCAAAATTATTGAACCTACCCTAATTAAACTACCGATTGGGACAAAGGCACTATTTGTGGTGAATGGTTAGTATCTCCAGTCAGTTTGACGATTTGTGTTTAGGAGAACATTTTTACTTTTTACTTACATTTATTTATTATTAAAATTTTACACCATTTACACCACTTATTTTATAAATTAATTATCCTATAATGAACTCCGACTTCAAAGTACTCTAGAGCTGTGTAGAATATAGCGCCCACGTCAATAATAAACGTTCTACAACAAAGGTTTTAATAAGATGTCTATACCGCAACACTAATTACCTTTAGACGCTTCAGGTATATTCCAGTCTATGAATAATTAGCTTTATCATCGACATCCCACATATTTCCTATATCAGGTATACAATTATTATTATTATTATAGTATCCGTTAAACACCTTGTTCAGCATCCATATCGTCCGATTGATTTCAATTAACTAATCATCCAACTATGTCATCACCATATTTATAGCGAGTTAAATTAAAGTATGAGAATGAAGCTTAGTTGCATTCTCAAACCATCACATTCGTTTATTTCCTGTGATGGGGATAGGAAGTACATATAGTAGCGGAAATTTTAGAGTTCGAAGCGATCATTGAGAAACTAGGCGCATAATAACTTACAATATATAAATTGAAATTTAATTTATGTCCAATAATAATATAAGGCAGCGAGACGATGATGATGGATCAGATTATCCTATAAATTTTGTTTATTAATTCCATCTTTAAAGATCTAATATTAATAACTGAATTTATATATTTATTTAATTTATATATCTATCGCTCAGCCTCCAAACATGGCCGTCGACCGGTAAACATCCCTTACTGTTCTTGATACTCAATATACTATTAACTATTAAATGCATGTAATATTTATTGGCAAATCCATTATTTTTAACTAGTTACGTCACGCCAGATGTTATTTATAGATAAGCTTATTTCTATGCGGATTATTTCATATATTGTAATATTTTTTAGGATAATTTTTACATATGAATGAATTACATATTTTAAATGCAATGATTTATCATCAGAATCCATAACTTCGAATTTCCTTTACAATCTAATTTACTGCTTTAATTCTATAATTGAAATGTAATTACATATTTATCGACAAATTCATTATTTTTAATTAGGAAATGCGTTTTTTAAATATTGATTTTCTATATCGATTTTATAAATTTTAACCCCACCGTTACGTCAGCATAAAAATTTCTATACGTTGCGTGACGTCAGCATAAACATCTATATAGATATCACGCTTTCTATATCGTATATGTTATAAGTCTCGATAGCGCAATGCTACCGCTTGGGTCTACCATACCAACTATCCAGAGTTCAAATCTCGCTGCAAGCAAACAATTTTCAGGCTTTATACTTCGACCGAAAGTAGACGCATCAAGGTCTTCACCAACTGCCACCAGCTTCCGCAGAATTAGCTCTTCAGCAACGATGACCACGAAGAACGAATGTGGCTTCTTCAACCACGACAAATTACCGAAAGCAGCTCTTTAGTAGCGGCGAAGAACCCACCTGAAGAAGCCACCTACTGCTTAAACAATGCCTGCATAGCCCTGCCGCATGCGTATTCCAACATCCCAATATGGCCACACGTCTCTCATTGGCCAACAGATAGATCATACCCATTGCTAATCTTAACGGGGACGGGACCTATCCTCGCATCCCATTTGTTTGACGTCATTACTACTTCCCTCAGGCAGAGCCGACCTCTTATTACTCATCGGGCCTCAAACCGCAAACTTCCTGAGGGGCGGAGCTTAACTGCTCGCTCACTTGGATGTAACGTCATTTACTGGTCCAGAAGTCACATAGCCTTACAACTTTTGGGTTACTTATGAAATTGGGTTTCCGGCGTATTACTCCCGTTTTTGTTTTGGAAGAGTGAAAAAAGTGGAAAACATTCTTTTTAGTTTGTACGCAGATTTCATTGTATTAGATAAGGCACGATTATGACCCATGTACAGAATGTACAATTTCCGTGTTATGTAAGTAATAGACGTACAAGGTCTGAAGGCTAACATTTACTTTTTCTTAAATAGGTCACTCGATATTCAACGATTTTCGTGCAAACAAAGTCTAAATAGCGTGAAAAATTATGTTAGAACGCTGCATTAGTTTCACTTTAAAAATATAACCTAGGATTTTCAAAAGCGAAACTACGGTTGTAACTTTTTATTCTTTTGACAATGCTACCACACTCTCCCTAGATTTTCATGACCTACTCTAATTCAAAATAAGATGGAATAGAGTACACCACGTATAACAACGCTCGCGCGAAGAAGAAAAAACATACCTTTGAATATTTTTTGGGTACACAGACTCAACAATAACTTATTGATAGAAGATTTAGATTTCCCGTTTTAAATGTAACTAAAAATTGTTCTGACAATTGTGTTCAATGTAATTAAATGTAATTTAAAATTGCTTTGAAATATAATTTATGTTTACCTTTAACTTTATGAATCATTTATATTGTGAAAACGTTCTTTTACTTGCATTGTGCAGTCAAAATTTATTGTTCATTTGTTACTGTTAAAAAAAGTCAAATACCAACTGTACTTAAGACATGCGCTTTGGAAACTTGGGCAGTTTTAAGAAAGTTTGAAATAATTTTATCTAACGGTATAATTTATTTATAGTGATTAATGTTAAAATCTAATTTGGAAATTGTAGTAAAATTTTTTTGGTCAAACAATGTGTAACTTTTGGAGTTCGATTATGCGTTCGTTGTTACATTTTAGTTCGTACGTTGCAGCTGAATTGTATTTTCTAAAACGTCAATACTGCATTCACAATCCGTCTCCCTATACCTCCCTCCCGCCCATCCTTCCTCCCACCCCTTCAACCCTTTCTATCTCTCCCTCTGAACCATTCTCTCTCCTTTCCTCTTTCTCCCCCTCACTCCCGCATCCCTTATCCCCCCACCCACGCACGCATATACACCCACACAGACCACTGTTTTGTGCACAGAGACCCACCCTCTCTGCATACACTTGCACACACTGGGCAACGTTTTAACATAGCCTTCGTGACAACTTTTATATTTTATATCAAGATTGTTTTTAATGTTTCTCGTAACAGTTATAACCCTAGATACACTTCATTGACTTTCAATTGCAAACGAAAATGTGGATCGGTTAGAACTATAAAGCGTTCTACAATTGAAATAATGTTAATGGTATAATGATTTATTATTACTAGTGCTGATGGGTAGTAGTAAAATATTTCAGTTCTGGCGGAGAACATGACATTTGGGGTAGTGAATATATATTAGACCCTGAATGTAAAACGGCCCAGACCCCAAGTTTTAAGGGTCTCGGTCGTCCGGAATGACGTCATCAAGATGGCGGCCGTAGGAGGGTGCTGGACCGCCATGAATTGGTTATAATGACCAAACGCCTGAACCGATTTTAATGAAACTCGGCACATTGGTACTTAGGTACAATATCCCGGTCCAGCTCGTCAATGGTCGAACTCGACCGAGCCGTTTAAAAATGGCGGCCGTTCAAAACTAAAATAATTATAACCTTTGAACGGCTAAGTTCGGTCTCGGTCCAGTTCGTCAATGGTCGAACTCGATCAAGCTGTTTCAAAATGGCGGCCATTAAAGATTAAAATAACTCTTCTAAAGAACTCTTCTAACTCTTAAAAGAACCATGACTCTTTGTAAATAAAATAACACAGTCTGTACATTACAAAAAACCATTTTTATTAAACAAATATTTAACTTTTTTCACAAAATAATACGATTGTTTACAAACAATGTAGCTACTTTTGACAGATGAGTTGTAAATATACTAAGTTTTTTCAGCTTCCGCCTTTAAAATTGCAAATGTAATGAAATATTTGTTACACATCATTTCGAGAACAGTGGCCCTCACGTAATCGTAACAGGGTACACAGTAGTCCTTTTGTTACACAGATGCACGAAGAGCACCGTTTCTTGCAGACACATGAGTACTGTTCTTCACAACTTTTTGAGGCCTCAGGAATGGTTGACCACACTGGTAAATAACTGTCTTCAGATTTTTTCCAACCCCATTGTTCAGGTGGTGGAGGCGTGAAGTCGGTCTGTAAACAATGCATCCAAATCGTAGTTCGCTTCACATGCTGACATAGTGCATTCTCGGTGGGCGGGATGTTCTCAATGGCTCTGTTCTTATTAATAAAAAGAACACGTCTACATTCATTAACGCTGTTAAGGTGTGATGTTATGTCATAGAGAAGGACAACAAATCTTTGCATTGTTAACATAACGGACTGATCATCATCTGGATTTCTGCCAACCATCAACTGTTCAAAAGTTGCATTAACATTTGGGAAGGCCATCCACGCCTTCCAAGCTCTTTTTTTGACTACTCCATGGAATGCTGAGACTGTATCACATCCGGTGATTGAATGGAAAATGGGAAGATTCTTGAAGATCTCTGGGGAGAGTTGAGAACACAGAACATGTATAGGAATCATTCTTCCGTGTTTCCCGGTACCAAAATCAATACAAAGTCCTTTTATATCTATTATTTGTTTAAAGACGGATACAGCCACCACGACGACATCTGAATCCACAGTACGTATGTTGATGTATTCATGGTCATTATCAGCTACATGTTTCACGTGGAGGAGAATGCGGCCATCTGCTTCTTCGTGCCACGAGGGTGATATTCCACATACATCAAACTCTGCAACTAATGAAATAACTTTTTCTTCAAGTGTGCACACGACCGTCCTTCCTTCGCAATGTTCACTGGTAAGCTGTACCGACAAGAACTGAAATAACTGGGCTTTGTTCTCATCTACTCGCAGAAACTCATAGAAATTTCTTCTCGGGATTGTCGTAGATGATGTTACTTTTATCTGAGTACCTGTTCCTCTTGACTGGCGAGTGTCAGACTTTAGGTACTCGGGACAGTACCTATCGAACACCACATCAACTCGTGTCAGGTTCTTTAATAAGTTACAGATGTAGGGCTTGAAAATGTTGTTGAAGTAATCAAAAAACGTTTTTTCTTTCTTCGGAGGAAGTAAATGTACTATTACTGCACCATCTAGTACTGCTGCCGTCACTTTTTGGTAACCTACACCTGTATTTGTACTGACTTCTTTCAAGCAGTTTTCCATGCAGTGCACGATATCAGCTTTGTTACCTGGCTTCCTCAGTCTCCCACCTTCAGATATGGAAGGAGGAAAAGCCTGGTTTTCGTGAACAAAAAATGTTCCAACATCTGTTTCTCTGTGTTGTGCTGCTACTTACATCTTACAGAATAGACTGGAATCTCTTCTCAGATCACATTTTTTGTCTTTTATTTTTGACTTAGCCTTCACTGGCACATTGCAGATCTTAACATTATTTCGGCATATGACATCATGAATGGATTTCTCTGTTTTGATTAAGCGAAAGTCAATGTATTGATCATAGTGATTCAACCCATTTGAGTGTGCTTTCTTCACATTAAGAACGGATTCTATTGGTGGTATCAACTTTCGACTTCCAATGGCTACTAATTCGTTGCATTCAAAGGGATTCTCTTCTTCACTCATAATGTTTAGCAAATTCTTTGCATGGGTTCTGAATCTTTTCTCAAATGCCGGCGTGTCTTCATGATGTTGTTTATTGCAATCTTTTGGCCCAGTGGAACAAACATCTTCGAACTCTGAAATGAGCCTTGACATATCTGGACCTGACACCATCCATTTAAGAAGCACCGTTTCATTGCTAAAGTTTCCTACAGCCCCACCATCACATTTAATCTTCTTATTGTTTTGTTCGTGGAACTGATCATCTGACATAGCTGAAAATGGAGCTGTAGTTCTCCTGCTTGTAAAATTTCCTAGCAGGAATTCTGCATAAACATCAGGGTGCGTGTCAGGCAGCTCTTCAAGATCACGCACGAACACTGGCAACCATCGTGAATAATGGACAGCATCGAAGGCAAATGTCCAAGGACATATCTTTAGCGTAACAACATACAGTTTAAAGTTCGCAGTACGACTACTGAAAACCAGTTGAAGCAACAAGGACTCGATCTGAAGGACAGTATTCCAGTATTTCGACTGTGGAGATTCCAGCACTCTCCTCTTCCTCCAAACTGCTTTTTCCTCTTTTTCATTTTCGTGTGTTTCTTCACAGTATTTTACGTAAGCCTGCTCTTGTAGAGTGTGGAGAACAACAATGGTTATTTCATGAGTATATCTAGCTCTTTTAACGTGAGAGGATGTTAAGCATACTTCAGCTACGCCTTTGCTTGCTACTCCGGCTTGTTCAAGGGTGTCGGTCCATCCGGTATTGACAACCATTTCCCTATCATATTTAGCAGCATCATTTCAATGTGAAGGGCCCCCATCGTCATTATGACTTTGTCTTCACCATGTGTTTTTGGGAAACGCCACACGATATGGTGTAAACTGGCTGGTCTGCTGTAATTACGGAAGTTTGTCCTTTGTTCAATTTGAATGTAGCAGCAATAACTACATTCATTAAATGTTTCACCATTGATGGAGAAGCAAGCTCCTCATGGAAAAGTGGAAGTAGTGTTGAGTGGCTTTTATGTGCTTCAAGCTGGATGTGAGATCTAGAATGAAAAGCAGCGAATGATATTGGACTTTGTTCCCCTTCATTGAGTTCATCATTTGGGATTATTTCTCTTGCTGAGTTAAGCCACAAATCTGGCTTGAAGCTAGTGTCTTCATACGAAGTTATAGCCACGGTGTGCAATGGTGGATCTTCTACTACCTTTCCTAACGGTGTAACATTTGTGTAGGAAATGGGAAGGTTGCCGTTGACAACTCTAGTCCATTGTTCTATATTTATATTCGTAGTTGTAAGATCATCAGATGCAGCTCTTGGATGTTGAATGACAGTCACACTAGAACCATGGAATGAGTTATGGGCAGTATTTGACGACTATTATGATCTATATTATCTATGGCAGCAGTGATGAACACATTTGGACTGATGGGATGTGAAGATACAACACGGTCTTCATTAAACTTTGCACACAGGGCATTCGTCATTGTTGCAGAAACCTCTTGTACCCTGTCGTAAGAAACACTTAAGCCAAGTTTACATAGTTGGTTCACCATTTTTTTATTTTTTGTAACATTGTGAATCATAATTCCTAAGTAAAGAGGAAGAGGAGTTTCGTTCTTGAATAGATTACGAGATTTTTCGACCGATGCTTTTCTTTTTGATTTTAAGCTATTGAATCTGATAAGCTGGGATATAGAAAATGCTGCATTTTCACATTGACGGAAATTCATTTCCTCTCTTTCATTACGTGGGCCTTCCAGTAACATTGAAATGAAATGTAGTAGCATTACCGGAACAGAGTTTGATGGTATAAAATCCCTACTAAATGAGCCCTTGAATTGTGGAAAGTCACGAAACAAAGTCTTCCGTATGAGAGCTGCTGCCCGTCCAAGACACCGCCCGTCACTGAAGGCGACAAGGGAACACGAATCTTTAATTGCGTCTCCAACATCGCCTTCAAAACTCAGTAGTATTTACGACCACTTGAGACGTGTTCTATTAATGTCTTTTGCTTTTGTGCTTACACCCATTTCGGTCATACGCTGTGCAGTAACTTCGGTTAAATAAGATAGCTTGAAAACTGGTGAGTTCTCGCTGTACAAGTACATATCTTTAATGTAGTCTACTAGTTCACTAATAACACTTCCGTACACCATTACAGTTGAATCTTTATTCTGTTCTTTATCTTTACCTCTTGGAACGGACCTCGCCCTTGTGAAGAAATATTGTATGGCAGGCTTTGTGGTATTTTGCTTCAAGAGCTACCATGTCTGTCGAGTAAAGTTTCGTGAGAAGAGCTTCATCTTGCTGTAAAACAGCATTTTCATGGATAGAAGGTCCTATGCCAAGAGTCGATGCACTTACAAGATGTCCGTATTCTTCTCCTAAGTCACAGAAAATGCAGACCTTCTTCAGGTTTGCTGGTGACGAGGAAGATCGGTTAGGCCGTGCACTTGTTGAAGGTAATGAGGAGGGGCGGTCACCAGTTTTGCTGTCCCTTTTACTTGCTATCAGTCGCTGAGCTTTATAGTTGTCATATTTACTTCTGCACAGTTTATGGTATTTTGCATTGTGATTCACTAGTGTTTGTAGGACGCCACTACCCTCATCCAAACAATCAAGACTTCTAATACATCTTGGTAGACTTTCATATTCTCCAAATATACTTAAATCCTTTGCAAGACTTTCATGGCCTTCAGTCGTAAGTTTTATCAAATGCTGATCTGTTCTTGTTTGGCATAATATACAATCCTCCCAGTTGATTTCTCAAAGAGGTGCTTCTAGTGTATGCACTTCAATTAATTCGTGCTTTCTCTTTAGTGACATTTCACGCAGTTCCTCTTTCCGTTCTCAGAAGTATATATATATAAAATAATATTAAATTAACTAAAGAATGTACAACTCTCTTTCTCCTAACGTATACAAAAACTTCCGTTTTGCATTTTTCCTTTAATGACTGTACAAGCGCTACATTACACATTAACGAAGCACTACTATCTTTACAGTACCGCAAGCACGGTGAGACTGACTGATTGGTTGTGTGCGGGAGGGTCCCACACGTACGTGGCTCTGTGCACGAAGTCGGGCCGGGCGGCGGCGAGACACTTTTCTAGCATTGATGTCGGACTCGTACCCAGGCCATGGGAGTGGTTGCCCTTTGAGCTGAGTAAGTGTTAACACTGCCTAACCTCAATAAAACGTACCCCTCGAAATTTTGAACCCTTAAAACTTAGCCGTTCAAAAGTTATAATTCTTTTAGTTTTGAACGGCCGCCATTTTGAAACGGCCTGGTCGACTTTGACCATTGACGAACTTGATCGAGATATTGTACCCAAGTACCTGTGTGCCAAATTTCATTAAATTCGGTTCAGGCATTTGGTCATTATAGTCAATTCATGACGATCCGGCATCCTCTGGCGGCCGCCATTTTGATGACGTCATTACGGACGATGGAGACCCTTAAAAATTGGGGTCTGGGCCGTTTTATGTTCAGTAACATGTATACTATAACCACCCCAAGTGACATGTTCTCCGCCAGAACTGAAATATTCTACCACTTTCTACAACTATACAACCCCACTATACCATCGTATTAGGTTTGACGCATTTCTGAATAATTTCATTTTATTCATAAAGACATCTTTGAAATATTAAAAAATAAAGTTTTTATATCGCAGCCATATTGTTACTAGACATTTTGGAAGAAATGCCATGACAATAAAGTTGTAGAAAATTAAATTCCAACTTGTTTTTGTAATGGTATGAGTAGGATGTGATTTTCTGTTATGGTATTTAAATTTACCGAAATGACATAGCCAAGTGGTGCCACGTTTCCTAGTGGTTTTTTTTAAATTATCGCCAGGAAATAAATAACATATGATCATGAAGTCTGATCAAATCTCAATTATTCAAATGTACATAATAATAAAAAGATAAAGTTATCATGCGTGTGTTATTTCAGGTTGCAATAACAAATTCAACAAAGTAAAAGTGCCTTCAATAATAATGATGCATACAATAAACTGGCAACGTGGCTTAAATATTTGATGTAAAAATAACGCCAACGGGATTTTTTCTTTCTTACTTAAGGCGTTATTTATAATCTTCCTAGATTTACCAAGAGCCCACTTTAATAAATTACAAAACGGAATGGAGGTATATTTTAGAATATTTTTTCTAAAGTTAAAAGCTACTGATTATATTGCCAATGAGTTATAAATGTATTTTCCTCGTTTTGGCAGAGGCGAAATCCTAGTAATGTTTTTAAGAGTCTGGCACTAGGGAGGTACCTAACCTCTTGGCAAGCCCCATCGTTACCGTACATAGGACAATATTTTCTGATGCACTCAAACTATTGTGCCGAAACATTTGTGTGTGGCTTATTTCAACTTTTTGTTTGGATTTATTTTTTTTTAAGTTATTGTTTGTTTCTGCATGAAGGTTAATAAACGTTCTGTAAGTTAATGCTTAATCGACTCAAGTATGTCTTGCGCCGTAATTAAATATAAATACATTATAATGTTGGTGTATAATGTATAAAAATATTTGGTATTTTTGGTTCACACATATCCATTTACGTATTTCTTTGGGGAAGAGAGTGTAACTATGTAATTTCATATACACTTCCTTTATTTTTTTTGAAATTTCAAAACTTACAATTTTGGATTATGCTTAGGGTTTTATGATTAACGTTCACATAGTCATCCTATCGCATTCGGTGTGGATTAAATATCATTCGCTGTGTCTGAATAATTGTCCGGTTTGGTTGGCTTGAATTGTATCCTTAAAATTATTTAATTCACATTTACCAAAATCCATAATTATATTCCTTTAATTCTTCAATTTCCACATGTTCCTGTTTTAATCGTACCCCGTTACTAAATGTGGTTTGACCTTCATGAAAAAAGCATAATGTTAAATTTCCATATTGTTTTCGTCTTCTCAGAACCTCTTAGCCTTAATGGTCTTATGACAAAAAAAGATACTTTATTAAATAGTACAAGAAACCTATTAAACTATTCACATGAATTCAAATAAAACCATCACAAGTCTCTGATTCTTTTCTAAACCTTTTTCATATTTCGCTTGTGCCAATTTCATTATAGGCTAGTAGTGTAATTAACTACTTTGCTAACCTACTGTAGTGCTGACTATATATTTTATCCATTTGCTTATTTTTCCAACTTCATGTTTATTCACCTTCTGATACATGGAACTACGACTGTTAATATTCTCGGAGACCATTATTAATAAAACTTTCCAAGGAAATTACCTGGTGAGAAAATTTAGTTAGAGATAAATAAATATATAGTACTGATGTGAGATTATCTACGAATTAGACCTACAGATCTAAGTTGCTGGTGCAGTACTTGTTAATCTCCTAGTATTTTTATACTAAACAGTAAGACATCTAAAGTGACAAATTATTTTTGATTGATGTATTAATGTCATACTAAAGCTTATGTGTATGACATTATTTAAATAAGAAATTAAAAATTTATTTAAAAAATTAAAGTGGGTAAATTTTAACCAAATGAATTAAAAATGTCTCATTTTCCACACCATAGTGGTAAAAATAGTAAAATTTTTAAAAATTCTACAGGTATTTACATAGTATGTTTAAGAGTGCATACGACAGTTTTATAATAGTATTCTAGCCAAAACCTTCGAAGATACCGTCCGTAGCACAACAGTAACTTTGAACAATCGTTTCGAAAAACAGAATAAGCCAAATAATAAGTCGATATTAACAACTAAATCAGATGGTAGTATTGCAAAATATCAAGAAATTGGATTAAAACAAAAATTAGTCAATAAAGTTAAATCTTGGAATAGTAAAGATAAATCAAAACATAATGAAATAGCAACCTCCTCCAAGGTTTTCTAACGTTCTATCACTTTATATCCTAATAAAATATAATTTCAGATTGATGCTTTGGCAACAATAGCGTGTGATTTAGAAAATTTAAATTTAAATTCTAATCTTTCGGAAGAAAACCTTTTCCAAACCGACATTTCTAAAGCTAAAGATAGTTTAGAACATATATTAGTCGCAAAAAACGAGGTATTGTATTTATTATCATAATGATTGCATTGAATCAAATGCAAATACTTGTTTAGTGTAACATAAGTAACGAAAAACAATCATCGGTATCCAGAATAGTAGATTTAACGGCAGATTTACCAGTTTATGACCACAAGGGGAAAATGAATAAAGTGGATTCAACAAAAGTAACTTGGGATCCATGGAATAAATTTGGTAGAAAAACCAAAAAAGAAACTAATAATAAAGTATCTGAATAATTATATTTGATGATGAATTGCTAAATAGTTCATTTTAGAAACGAAAAGATAAGTCACCACATACATCAAAAGAAATAAATGTGAATAGTTTACCAACTAAAAAGTCAAAGGGGCATACATCAGGGGACGAACTTGCGGAAAAATCTTTTGAAATAAGTAAGGTTGATGATAAATTATACACTGCACCATACGAATTTCAACCCTTTAAACCAAATAAAAAATGTGTGGATTTTGTAAATGAAGTAGCTGTAATGTATTTTATGGGTGATGAAATTATAAGTAAAGTTACGGAACCGTTAAAAAAGGAACTGGACCAGCAAATTAGGAATAAAGAAATGAGACGGGGGCATATTCCTTGTACTATATTTAATAAGAAACAATTGGCAAGTGAAGATTATATGGCAGCTTGGTTTAAAAAGTGAAAGGCTTTAAATTTATTTAGTACAAAATACTAAAAATGTGCTCGTCGATGTAAATAAAATATAAATAAAAATTACCTAATAGCTTT
Source organism: Vesta saturnalis (assembly GCA_036346205.1). Taxonomy (NCBI): domain Eukaryota; kingdom Metazoa; phylum Arthropoda; class Insecta; order Coleoptera; family Lampyridae; genus Vesta; species Vesta saturnalis. The sequence continues at coordinate 712,057 of JARFJB010001795.1, forward strand.
TATTATTTTTTATTTTTAACAACACTAGCTCCTTAACACGTTCATAATGAAAATATTTTGGAAAACTTATAGGTAATTCTTCAATTGATACGTTTTTTAAGCTTTGTAGACAATCTAAGAAGAAGTCAAAACAAGGCGCCGATACATCACAATCTGCTGTAGTAAACACATATCGTTTTTCCAAAGCTATATAGACTGTTTCTATATTTCTGTATGAAAGAAATAACTCAAGTGTCTTCACGAAGTCTTCAGTCAATTGATTATCGTATATCACTGTGTAGAAAAAAACTAATAAGCACAAATTTAAAAATAATATTAAAGCTTACCATCAGCTGCTATTATAATTTTAATTTCTGGTAAAAATGCTAATACATCATTTTTCAAGTTATCCTGAACATGATCTCTTGTAAAATCGAATTCAGTTACAATAACCTTATGTTTAGTAAGCGAAAGATTTCGATTAACGTTTGCTTGAAGCAATTTTAAAATATCTCCTTTATCTACATCTGAAATGCTGGTAGTGTTATTTCATGTTCTTCCACATCATATATTATACTAACCAGTACATATCACATTTGAAAATATAGAAGCTACTATGCTAGTTAGGCCAGTTCCAGATCCTAATTCCAAAATGTTGGCGTTTGTTAACTCATTTGCCTTGTGAAGTAGCCAATCGGACAATAATAATGCACCTCGCCATACTTGAAGGCCCACTAATGATAGATCAGTTTTCTGACTGTGTTCTAAAATAAGAACAAACATTCTGAGGTAGTTCAGACAAATACATGTTATATATGTAAGTTTTGAGGTAAGAGTGAAAGAAGTATAGATAGGTAAATATTTATTTTTTCAATGCCGTTAACGAAGGCAGCTAAGCTGTCAAGATCATATGTTTTGCTGAAACTGCTAATTAATAAGACACACAATTAAGTACAATGCAAATGTAATTTACTTATTCAATGTATGGAAAGAAAAGATGTTGTCCCTGCTCCACGATTGTTTAGTTAATATTAATTTAGCAAAAAACAAAAAAGATAGTAGGTAATTTAAGTCCCAATAAGTATATAGACCGTTAAGCTCAAGGGTAAATGTAATAGCTTCGCTCCCGTAACTTAAAAACACTCAGATTCAGTGTGTAATCATCTAAAATTTAAAGTCAAACAAAAGATAAGTAAAGACTCATGGCACACAATCGTCTACCTAAATGAAAGCTAAAATTAAAATTTACATTAGTCCTTTGTACATAATAGTTTAGCAATTAGACTATGCTTTACTCACAGAAAATAATTTCAAATTCAATAAGGAACTACAATAATGTGTCAGGTATGTCACCTGCTACGTACACAACTAATACCAACATAACAAGGTATTCAGACATCGAGTCTCAAGTTAACAAAGGCAATGGTGTGCGAGACATAATAATGTTTACTGAAAACAATGGTTTACAATTATCAAGAAGTATGTTATATACATAATATGTAAATACAGAATATGTAGGTAAATATATTTCTATGTAAAATGAAAATGCATAATTAATGTATCCAGTAAATTGTACCGATACAATCAAATAATAAGAAATACAATAGAATCTGATGGAAGTGGTAATATTCAGTAAACCACATACACAGTTTCACTGGTGCAATAGTGCTGGTCTGATGTTATATTACTAACAGTCTAATTAACTTTAGCAGCTATTAGAGTAAAAGGAAACTTCATTAACATTTAATTGACCTTGGTAAAGCTAACAAAGCCAACCATACTTATATTTGGAAAACCTCCAGCTACAGGATGTGATCATAGTTACTCTTTTAATTGTTAGCAATCTTATGTCATCTCCATATGATTACAATGTACCTTGTAGGTAGAATTTATACGTAGAACAAAATTGGGTAACACTATTGTTTGCTATACGACAAGCATAGGGAAGCGATATATTTGAACTGGCGAATATAAACTAAAAGTTATAAGCTTAATATTATAAATTCAGGTGTAAGCGATATTCTAAACTGAACTACACAACTACATCATCATATAATATAAAAACCTTAACTATTATAACTTACAGTTCTACATTAACAATAAGGTTACATACTGAGAATAGAAGCATAATCAATGAATTATGCAGCAAAACTTCCCCTTAATCCAGTGATTATTTGATACCTAAATTTTTAACAAAAAAATTACGCTTTGCCCTTGGTTAATACATCTGCGATCATTTTGTCAGTTAGAATATATTCAATTACAATTGTACCTTCGGCCACAATTTCTGTGACAAAATGATACTTTATATCAATGCGTTTGGTTCTGCTGTGATAAACAGGGTTTCTCACAAGTGTTTGAGCTCTCTGACTGTCACTAAATAATAGTAATGGTTCATTTAATTTTAACAAATCTTTGAGAAAACCTGTGATGAAAACAACTTCTTTAATGGCTTCTGCCATTGCTATATTTTAGTTTCAGTGCTGGAAAGTGCTAGAAAAGACTGTGTTTTAGATTCCCAAACCACTACAGCATTATTCATTTTAAATACATGTCCTGAATAAGATTTTCTATCATTTGTATAATTCGAAAAATCTGCATCTACAAAACCGTAAATATTAAAATTACATTTACTGAAAATCAAACTTCTATCAATACTTTCCTTTAAATATTTCAGTATTCTGTTTGCATGCTTCCAATACTCATAGTCATATGCAGAATTAAGTTGGCTTAAATAACTTGTGCTATAAGAAATATTTGGTCTTGTGTGCACAACTAAATACAATAATGAGACAATCAAATTTTGATAAGGTAAGTTTGGTTTTTCGCCATTATTCATTTTTTTTCTTTAAACCTACTTCAACAGGTGTCAAAACAGTCTTTGCGTCTGTTAACTTAAATTTCTGTAACAAATCTAGAATATAATCTTTTTAAATAACTTCAATCATATTATTTTCATAATTACGTTCAATATTTAAGCCAAGAAAATACTGTATTAGACCAAACTCCTTTAGCTTGAATTGTTTTGATAATTCCTTTATGAGATTAGCTTTCAATTCAGGAAAAGTCAAACATATCAAAAAATCATCAACTGATATGGCAACAATCACAATAAACTTCTCAATATTTTTGAAGAAAACACATGGTTCACACGTAGATTGCTGAAAATTCAATTTTAGCAAAAAATCTCTAACTCTTCGATTCCAAATTCTTGCTGGCTGTTTTAAACCATTCAAGAATTCTTTAACAAACATACTTTACTGCCATTATTTTTACATGCAAAACCTTCTGGTTGTATCATATAAATTTCTTGACGAATTTCTTTATTGAGAAAAGCTGTCTCCACATCTAGATGATCAATATCAAGTTTTAATTCTACAGACAATGCAAATAAAACCCTTATTGTGGAATTTCTCACAACTAGAGAAAATGTAATCAACACCAAATTTTTGAGTGAAACCCTTGGCGACTAAACGCGCTTTGTAACGCACTTCACCATTAGAAACCTTCTTTACAGAAAATACCTACTTATATCGCACAATTGTTTTATTCGATAAACAATTAACCAAAATCCTTGCGACATCCAACAGCGACTCGTATTCTCTTTTTATGGCCATTCTCTCCTGTCAGACATTGACATTGCTTCACCAACATTTTTCTGATCAAAAACTTCACTTCTGTGACACTATTTTCATTTGTGTCCAGGGTATCATTTCTTTCAACTATGTCTTCCAAGTCAACAGTAACTTTATTTTTTTCAGAATTACATTTGTTAATACTCTAAAAAGGTTGATTCAAATATTCGTTAAATTTGACTGTACGACTTGATTATTTTGTCTGTATCTGGGTCTAGAATTCTATAACCTTTACTCATTTCACAGTAGCTTATCATTAAGCCCTCTTTAGCTATCTTCACTAGCTTAGATCTTTTTTGTTTTGGAAGTATATAAAAAATATAGTAGGCAATCTGAAACACAGTTTACAGTCGGAACTGCTTCACCCCAATATTTATGTGGTAGTTTAGCATCTAGCAATATGCATGTTGCTGACTTTACTAAGGTTCTGTTCTTACGCTCACAAACCTAATTTTATTTGGGACAGTACAGCACTGTAGATTGAAATTTATTGCCAAATTTTCTGAATAAACTTTGCACAGCTTCCCCTGTATATTCACCTCCGTTATCAGATGGAAAAATTTTTTAGATATTTTCTAAACTTATTTTTTACTTCAGCAAGAAAATCTTTTACTTTACAGAGAACACAACTCTGTAAACAAATGATAGTATATCTTGAAAACTCATCTGTGAATGTTAAGAAACAATTTTTTTCCAACAGAGGGCCATACAAATCACTATGAACCAAATCAAGAATACTTCTTGACTTTGCCTCTGTCATCTGAGAGAACGGTTTTCTTGTTAATTTATCTTTAATTCATGAAACACATTGTTTAATATCTTCACAGTTGTTAAATTCTATTCCTGTAGCTAAGATTTCCTCACTAACTGTTTTATCACTTCATGATTTCAATGATCAAAACGTCATCATTCATTCTTTACAAGAGGTTTTTATCATATTAACTTTCTCTGAAACTCAACCTTTTCCACAACTGTTTTCGCCTGTTGACTTTCTTTCTTCTTGTCCTTTTTGTATTTTATCACCTGACCTTTCCTGTGCCAGTAATGACATTCTCGTACTATTTGTTTGGATTTAACTGAATTCTTCTGTTACAGGCCAAATACTCCCTAGAGCATCAAGCCCGTAAAGGCAATTGCGCGCACGGCATAGCTCAGTGGTGTGGACGGGGTTCTTAATGCTGTTAGAGGGCACTCGTCACAACTCTAAAAACGTAAAAATCGACCAAAAATGTCACAAAGGCGCCCCCTGTTAGAAACATTTATAGTGGGAAAACGTCATGAACTATAGATATTTACACAACCTTTTCAAATTGGCATGACAACAGGGATATAATAGTATTTCCCTATGGAAGTAACATGTTGATATTGTTAAAAAGTGGATATCACCATAAGATTAACTTAATTATTTATTTACTAATATTAATTGTAAACGTACAATCCGTACAATTGTTCATATTTAAAAATCTATTAGCGGCAATATCTTCAGAGATTTGCACATTATAGAACATGTTATTTAGGTAAAAAATTTTGTTTTTCATGAAATGACAAACGGTTACTATAAAGACCACTACTTAATTTTGCTTCAATGACATGAGATTCTCCTATCAATTTTTGTAATAAAATCATAAAATAATTGTTAATAGACAAAATAACGTGTTGATAGCGAAAACAATAATGTACTTTATACAGGAAGTAAGGATTTACTTTACCTCGCCTTGTTAAATTCCTCGCATACGTTCGGGATTCAAATAATGCTCGGTAGAGCAAATCCCTTGTAAAGTAATATACCATTATTTGTTACTCATATGTAAATGTCAATTTATCAAGTTAGCTTATTACAGTTGTAAGTAAATCTTAACAAGTTAGCTACTAGTTAAGAAATTTTTAGGTTAGAGATGAAAGTTAGAGACGACCGTACCTTGTTCACACAGGTACTGCATAGAAACTTACCTAACCCACCTACACCCAAACTGCTGATACAACGATCAGAAATAAGCATCAATTTTGTTGAATTACTTTATTAAACTTTCAAATAATATTTAGCAATAATTACAAAATCATTAATAACATTTGAAAAACCCGTTGTATTACTATCATAAATATTAAAGGTCATGGTGCAATTATGATTCCCTAAATCCTAAAATTTTCGAATCCCACACAATCTGAAGATTCTGTTGAAGCAAGTGGCATGATATTTGGATATTCACTAATAGCATTGTTAACAGCAAACATTTTTGAACATCGAAAGTTTGTTGTTAACGGAGTCGTCCACATAACTGGTGAAATAGCCGCTTTTTGAAATCGCCTATTCTCGATCGTACCTTGCAGACGATTTCTGTGGCAATAAATCTGCTACCACCCTGGTCACTTCGTTCTTTATAGCTTCTGCTACGTTCATTTTCAATAAGTTGAATTTTGTGACTTTACTGTATTAGCAAAATAATAAACAGTAAAATAAACGATAAGCACCGTTGTCGGAGTAATGAATTCAAAGGTAACGAGACTTTTTGAAAATATAATAATTGTTATGGAAGCTTTTATTTCATTTTATTTCATTATGAGTTTTCGGTTTATTTACAAATGAAAAACAAATAAAATATTATACATGCCACGCCAGGTAACTGTTTTTAGTGGCTCAAGGAAGTGACAGACTCGCCTAACGGATCGCAAGTCATACCCATCCTATCGCTAGTGAAAACTGTTTTACCTGGCTTGTATTGTAAAGTACATAAATAGATATGTATTATTCAAATAGTCGTATCGAGCTAGTAGATTAGTGGTAACACGATCTGCTTGGCATTCGGGAGGTAATGAGTTCGACTCCCGTTACCGTCTACCCTGTATGAGGTTTTTTCAAGGGGTTTTCCTCATACACATGTAGCGGCATGTCACTGCGTATATTCACACGATGTGCGGCTATTTAGGCGAATGTAGGGGTAGTATTTCCGCCCTCAGACGTAATGTAAGTATGTATGCTGGAAATCCATGATTGTGGATGAAGGAGCTTGGAAAGATCAAGCAGCCCTCTCTCCCCCGTGGGAAGGGAATAAAATACGTGGCCTTTTCCTTTTTTTAAATAGTTGCCACTTATTTTTCTTCAGCTTCTCGACGCATAACGTCAACGTCTCCTTTTCAAGTGGGTTTATTTTTATTACTTCCTGTCAGGCTGTGTCTACCTATTGTTTGTATAAATTTCTGTGCTGGGCTTTGACAACGTCGCTTTAAAACGTCCGAGGTTATTACCTCCCGCATGCACGCACACGCACCCACACTCGTGCACTCACGTAGTCGAGCAGTGACGCACCCTTGCACTCACACACTAATTCACACACCAACGCACGCACGATCATACACACGCACGCACACGCAGAACAGACACAAAAGTAGATATGCTATGTCACTCATGTCCCACTTTTGTTAGTAGATTTGTCACCAGATTTGGAAAAAGACCAGAAAACACACTAATTTTAAGGTTGATAACATTTCCTGCTTCAAGGTCACCGCTTCAAGGTCACGTGTCAGGAAATTTTCAAGGTTGGTAACGCTGTCTATTCTCTTCAAGGCACCCGCATCAAGGTCGCTCTCATTGCCAAGGTTAAGTTCTTAGCGCACACACACACCCCGCTTCAAGGTCAATGGTGTTCAAGGTCAAGGCCACCAACATTGCATATTCTTCAAGGCCATCCGTGCACGTACTCACCCTCCGCTTCAAGGTCACACGTTCCATGCATCGAAGTATATTCCTCAAGGTTATTGAAGTAACTAGATTTGGAAAGTTATGAGATTTCAAGGTCAAGGTCCGGATTGTACATTTTCAAGGTCATTGTACACATTACACCAAAGTACAAGGTTTTCAAGGTCAAAGGGCCCACCGTACACATTACCCGCATGTTCTTCAAGGTCCCCGCTTCAAGGTGACATGGCAGGAAATTGTCAAGGTCGCCTATCTTAAAGCTTATTTTGCACGTACACTCCCCCCGCTTCAAGGTCAATTGCAATAGATATACTATGGGGATCTACTTTGATATTCCAGCGTCGAAGTCAACGGTATTTCAAGGTAGCTTTCATTACCTACGTATATTCTTTCAAGGTCAAATAGGGATACCTCTCTAAGTCAATGGTTTTTCAAGGTTGCCTACATAGCTAGGCGGATCCTAGACCACTCTTCCACTATACTTTTTCTATGTGTTTTGCTCAAGGTCATCATACACATTACCTACGTATATTCCTCAAGGTCACACAGCAATCAAGATCAGGGGTATTAAATAGACTTTTCAAGGCATGGGGGATTCTACCTTTCAGGGCCGCCCAAGCAATTCTTGGCTGAGTTAAGACGTTAATTCTCAAGGGGGTATCATACAGGTTGCCGTTGTCTATGGAAAATGTGAGTCAAAGTTATTGTATTGGCTAAATTGTAATAAAAAGATTATTCTTACAGTATGTGGATTCATAATACTACTGTCCTAAACCACCAAGATGAGGTAGTTTTCCTAAGAACCGGATCCGGTTCCCAAAGACAGATAGCCGTTTCCCAAAACAGGGGAGCCATATCTCAAAACAGGGATCTGTTACTCAACACAGGTAACCGTTTCCCAACCATTTCAAAGTCACACCTCCGCGAAAAGAGTAAAGGCGATCCATTGTTCAAGTAAGTCTTGGCTCAGTCAGGGTCATAATTCCTAGAAATCACCTGTATACCAATCAAATAGATTGTCAATGGCTAAAATGTATTGGTATCAATTTTCAAGGCATAAGTCCTAAAAATCAACCTGCAGGGGTATCCCAATACATGACCGGTAAAGGTATATAGGAGGATGCTCTTCAAGGTCACGTATACTATAGGATCCACTTTTTCGTGTTCAAGGCCATTGCGTACACACATTGCCTGCATATATTCTTCATGGCCACGTATAGTGATCCACTTATTAATTAATTAAGGAAAACCCTCAAGCGCATTAGGTCAACGTCACGTACATATGCATATTCTTCAAGGCCACACCTCTGAGAAATCGATTTTCAAGGACAAAGGCAATCCATTTAAGCAATTCTGGTCGGATGAGTGAGTGAGTGCGTGCGTGCGTGTGAGGGGGGGGAGTGTATGTATGTGTGTATGTGTGTGTGCGTGTATGTGAGTGATTGAGTGAGTGAGTGAGTGAGTGAGTGAGTGAGTGAGTGAGTGTGTGTGTGTGTGTGTGTGTGTGTGTGTGTGTATGTGTATGTGTATGTGTATGTGTATGTGTATGTGTATGTGTATGTGTATGTGTATGTGTATGTGTATGTGTTTGTGTATGTGTATGTGTATGTGTTTGTGTGTGTGTGTGTGTGTGTGTGTGTGTGTGTGTGTGTGTGTGTGTGTGTGTGTGTGTGTGTGTGTGTGTGGTGAGTGAGTGAGTGTGTGTGTGTGTGTGTGTGTATGTGTGTATGTGTGTGTGTGTGTGTGTGTGTGTGTGTGTGTGTGTGTGTGAATGAGTGAGTGAGCGAGTGAGTGAGTGTGTGTGTGTGTGTGTGTGTGTGTGAGTGAGTGAGTGAGTGAGTGAGTGAGTGAGTGAGTGAGTGAGTGAGTGAGTGAGTGAGTGAGTGTGTGCGTGTGCGTGCGTGAGTGTGTGTGTGTGTGTATGAGTGAGTGATTGAGTGAGTGATTGAGTGCGTGTGTGCGTGCGTGCGCGTGTGTGTCTGGGGGTGTGCGCGCGCGTGTGCGTGTCTGTGCGTGCCTGTGCGTGTCTGTGCGTGCCTGTGCGTATCTGTACGTGTCTGTGCGTGTTTGCGCGTGTCTGTGCGTGTCTGTGCGTGTCTGTGCGTTTCTGTGTGTCTGTGGGTGTCTGTGCGTGTCTGTGCGTGTCTGTGCGTGTCTGTGCGTGTCTGTGCGTGTCTGTGCGCGTCTGTGCGTGTCTGCGCGTGTCTGTGCGTTTGTGTGCGTGTGTGAGTGAGTGTGTGCGTGTGCCTACGCGTGCGCGCGTGTGTGTGTGCGTGTATGTGTGTGCGTGTATGTATGTATGTGTGTGTGTGTGTGTGTGTGTGTGTGGTGGTGGTGGTGAGTGGTGGTGGTGAGTGAGTGGTGAGTGAGTGGTGGTGGTGGTGTGTGTGGTGGTGGTGGTGAGTGGTAGTGGTGAGTGAGTGAGTGAGTGAGTGAGTGAGTGCGTGGTGTGAGTGTATGTATGTGATGTGTGTGTGTGTGTGTGTGTGTGTGTGTGTGTGTGTGTGTGTGTGTGTGTGTGTGTGTGTGTGTGTGTGTGTGTGTGTGTGTGTGGTGGTGTGTGTGTGTGTGGTGTGTGTGGTGGTGTGTGGTTGTGTGAGTGCGTGTGAGTGCGTGTGAGTGCCCGTAAGTGCGCGTAAGTGTGCGTGAGTGCGTGTGAGTGCTCGTGAGTCACGCGTGAGTGTGTGTGTGTGTGTGTGTGTATAAATGCGTGTGAGCGCATGTGAGTGCGTGCGTGTGTGCGTTAGCATCCACGATAACTCCAGAACAATAAAACGTATGTGCTTAAAATTTCGTATTTAAGCTTGATTTCATTTTTGCTGGAGCTGATTAGATTTTGGAAGAAACTCAGCGCCAGGAAGAGGGCAGTTTTTAATTTTTATCAAATATTATGAAACAGCAGTATATTTTGAATATACTAAAAATATCAGAACATATATCGTAAAATCATAAATTAATTATGTTCTACACAATTTTTTGATATGACGCGTAATTTGGCGGCATAAATATTCCTAAGGTGAAATAAAAACGGTTGTCCAATTTTTTGCAATATCTTAATAACGATTAATGCTATAAGAAAATGTGGAGACATACATTTCAAACCTAATTTAAGTTTACGAAGTTTCGAAACCAAATAAGCCTTTAGAGTTGAAATTGATTAAACTATTTATCGATATTTTTATAGCAGCGAGCGGCTTTGGAATTTTCTTTTTCAAGTTGACAGTGGACATGAAGCATCTTTATAAGTCTTTTTAAATGCACTTTAAACTATCTTGTAGGTTTAAAAGCAGTCTTAATACCGTGATTAATTCAGAATTTTTCAATTCTGTCCGTAACGTTACTTATGACAGAAAGACAGAGTGCTATCATATTAAGCGTTAACCGTTTCTTACGAATCTGTCCAATAGTCGAATGATATTAACTTTTTAAGAGAATAACCACTAGATTGTAGTGATTTTTTATTGTTGAATCATATAGTGTTTTCACGATTGGCAGTTGAAAGTTTACATAAAATAAATATAAAATAATAATTTTGTAAACATGTATCTAAAATTAAAGATACGATAGTTAAGTGTGTATTTATAAATATAGAGAAATACGATTTTGGTTAGTTTTCTTTTCATAATATGTTAAAAACTGTATTAAATAGATATTAAATCAGCATGTACTATGTAGTTATAAAATGTTCATTAGATTGTTTCACCAGATGAGATATATTTTTATCTTAAAGCAAAATGTTTTTAAATTAAATTATTCCATTTAATATTGTTTTTGTGATTAAAATATCATTAAACTCCCTTACCTTGAACATTAATTTCTTTAATATGAGAAAGATGTAAAATCAGTTTCACTGATTCGTTTTCAATTATTGTTTATTAATGATATATAATTATGGGTATTAAAAACAAATCATAATAGTTTGTTACCAATGATATTGTTATACTACCCTTTGTATGTAATTTAAAAACTATTAAGTCATACAATAGACTTAATTAAGTAAATGTAGTATAACTAAATGATTTGAGTAAACTTTAGTGACAAATTTATAACTTCAGGTAGGTATTTAATATAGGTAATGTCTATCCAATTCATTAAATTGGTGGAATATTAACCAATTCTGAATACCATATTTGATTTTAATGTTCTATAATAAAGGATATAATAACATTATATTAATTTGGTTGATTTTTTCATTCTGCCTACACACCTTATAAATTAAAAGTGTTTTGGAATACTGACAAACTTAGTTTATGTTTAAAACTTTATAAACCCAAAAGATTATTCACTTGAAATGATAAAAAACAAATTTGACAAAGTAGTCCTGTAAATAATATAGAATCACATTTTAGAGTTAATTATTTATTTATAATATCTCTAATAATATACAGGGTGTATTTTAAAATCATCGACAAACGAAAACTGGAGATTCTATGGTTCAAAATAAGACAAAAATTATCATAAATGCTTTTCCGAAAATGCTTCCTAACCGAGATACAGGTTGATTAAAAAATAATTTTTTTAAGATTCCTCAAAAACTACAAAAGATATTACACTAAGATTTGGTACACCTAAATGTCTAATTAAGTACAATTAATCAGGGAGTTTGAGTCAACTGGCTCCATCCAGTGGCGTAGAATATGTTAAGTTAATCACTTTAAGTAAAAAAAAAACGCACGCACCTGCTTTTTTTGAAGAAACATTTTTTTGTTAAATTCAACATTTAATTCTGCAAATAAAATCATACTTAGTATTTTTTAGATACGGCACCCGTTTTTAACATATTTTGCATTATACATAAACGACTACATTATTCAGTAATAACCAAATTACATAAATAAGAGATTGCTTTGCATTTGACAGTTATGTTTGCTAAAATAGTTGCATTTACGCGTGTTTTGTAATTCATTGTTTGTGTCTAATTACTGTGAAAAAATGAATTATTCCAAATGAGAACTGGTCGATATGCATTTATGTTATGGTAATACTAATTGCAATGCTCGTGCAGCTGCTCGACTTTATGAAAAAAGATTTCCAAATAGAAGACATCCACATCATACTACGTTTAGAACCCGTAACTTATTAGAGTATGGAAGTTTAAAAGGAAAGAAAAATTCCGGACGAAATGCTCGTGTACCAGTTGAAATTGAGGAACAAATTTTAGATAGAGTTTATGAAAATTCATCAATAATTACGCGTGAGTTAGGTTTTAGGTTTGGTGTGTCGCATAGCAAGTCTTGGAACAAAATTTACATTCCTTTCAGCTACAAAAAGTGCATGCATTATTTCCTGCTGACCATCCTCGTCGAATGAATTTTTGCGAATGGTTTTTAAATAGCAATGCTGAAGATGCACAATTTGTTAGAAACTTATTGACCACTGATGAGTGTATTTTTCCCGAAATGGAAGAATAAACTTGTATAATTCCCACAAATTCCCCCAACTGTAGTTCAGCTCACCAACATAGATTTAGCGAAAATATTTGGATAGGTATACTGGACGATCACCTAATCGGACCTATCCGTTTTCCTCAAAGACTTACTGGCGAATTCTGTTTAAATTTTTTGAGAGAAGATTTGACAGAATTGTTTGACGGCGTACCCTTAGATGTTAGAATGAACATGCATTTCATGCATTACACGAAACGTTAGAGAATTTTTAAATGCATGGTTCCCTGAACGCTGGATTGGACGAGGAAGTAAAGTACCGTGGCCGGCACGATTGCCAGATTTAAACCCATTGGATTTTTCTGTGTGGGGGTATCTGAAAACTCGTGTCTATTCTGTTCAAATTGATAATCGAGAGCAAGTTTGGAATCGCATACAGATGGCATGCGATGAGACTAGGGCTATGCCACAAATTTTTCAGCTTGTTAGGTTTCATTTGCTAAGAAGAATGCAAGCTTGCATTAAAAAGGAAGGAGGACATTTTGAACAATACGTATAAAAATAATTATTATTTTGTTTTTGATTCCTTCAATATCTCTTTAATAATGTACCTAATAGTTAACTGCGTTATTTTTTTGTAAAATAAAACAAATTTTGATTTTTAGTGAATAATGTGGTCGTTTATATTAATGCAAAATATTTCAAAAACGGGGTGCCGAATTAAATATTGAATCTATCAAAAAAATATTTCTTCAAAAAAACCAGGGGCGTGCGTTTTTTTTTTACTTAAACTGATTAACTTAAAATATTCTACGCCACTGGATGGAGTCAGTTGACTCAAACTCACCCGATTATTAACTGTATTTAATTAGACATTTAGTTGTACCAAATCTCAGTGTAATATCTTTTGTAGTTTTTGAGGAATCTTAAAAAAACCTTAAAAAAAGTATTTTTTAATCAACCTGTATCTCGGTTAGGAAGTATTTTCAGAAAAGCATTTATGATCATTTTTGTCTTATTTTGAATCATAGAATCTCCAGTTTTCGTTTGTCGGTGATTTTAAAATACACCCTGTATACTTAAACCAATCATATTTCTACATATCGAGTAATCCACGGAAAGCTTTCTTTATTTTTAAAACTGAATTCACTAATCCAGAAAAGTAGGGTAGAATCTGTTTATAGTAGGTATAGTAGTACCTACCCTAGAGAAATAAGGTATGTATATCCATCGTTTTCATCGTTTTAAAGGGAGCATAGTGCCAATTTTAATCATTTAAAATATAAATTTAATATTAATAAACATTTATTGGAAAGCGGCTTTTAAATTTAAAATTAATATTAAATCCCAAAAATTAATATTAATAATCTTCGTTAAGGGACATTTTTTTATTTTTCCCTTTATTCAGATCCTCTAAATTGGGCTTGGAGAAACCTTGTCAGCCCTTGAAGATGAAATTGATATTGAGAAATCTACGCAATTATGTGTTGTTACTAACATCTCTTTGGACATCCTGGAGAGTGCATCACGCAACTAGTGTGATTTGTTCTTAGTGCTCCTGGCTCAAAAGCATCTCTTCAACGCATATTTTAATTGTGTGTACTAAAGTGACTGATACGCGAAACAGAAACACGAACATTTCTTATAAATAGCTTTATTCCATTATAAATGGTAAATATTGGTTCTATTTCAAAATTGTTTCAAATAAAAGCTGATCATTTTTTCAGTGCAACATATGCAGATATTTATTTGTTATTTGTATGAGAAACAAAACCGCAGAAAAAATCATGTACTGTTCTTAAATGGCAATTCATGGTAAAATGGGGCCAGGTAGATCGTAGATTGACATCACTGTAGGTGCAATTGGCCAAGAATTTTTAAATTACGTTTTAATGTTTTTGGATATCGCCCTGCTTAGTCCGAAAAAAAATTTCATGCACATATTTAGTTTTATAATTGTTAAATTATGATTATATGCAAAATTTCAGACTTTTTTAATAGCCTAAGCGGCCATGCGTATGGAGAAAAAACTAATTTATGTGGAAGCAAAGTGCAAGTTCGGTCATAGCAAAATGTTATTAATAAAAGTTGTTTGAAATATAAAGTTACGACTATATGCAAAATTTCACAAATATCGGATTGATTTGTATTCTTGCATTGTAACTACAGGAAAAAAAAATGTCGAGTATCTCCACTCAACATTCCCGTATATACGTACATACACCGTTAAATTACCAATGGATTTATATAATTACATAATAAAACTAGGTATATGCAACTGAAATTTTTTTATTACAAGTTATACATACAGGGTGAATCTTATCTAATCCGTCAAAATTAAAGAAGTACTAGAACTCATCATTTTAAGCAAAAAAGTGCATGTGTACATGGGTCCGGAAATGCTTCGTTTCCGAGATATAGGGTGTCAAAGTTGTAAAAGAAATCGCGTTTTCTTCAATATCTTTCGACTGTTTCGAAATAATTTTATGAAATTTCGTATACGGTGGTTTTTTGAGATGACAAATCAAATTTGTGGTCAATTTAGTTGTGGCTTCTAAAGGGCGCCAGCGGCAACCATTTCGACCCCTTTAAATCGTTGCAATTTTTTTGTGCTACACTGTATGCCATTTTGGACTAGAAAAATCGATTCTCCTATCTTTTCTCCTAAAAAAAGGTATATTTTAGTGATGTCGCTAGGAGCAACCTTTTCTGAGAAAAACGCATTTAAAGCTCACAATGTTTATTTATTTAAAACTAACTTTTGTAAGGAGCACTAAAATATCCAACATTAAAAAAGAAAAAGAAAAGAAATTAATATTAAAAGTAAACATGTTCTTTTGATAAATGTTCAAACAACTGTCCCAAAAAACCCCCGTACACGAAATTTCATGAAATTATTTCGAAACAGTCGAAAGAGAAATCGCGATTTCTTTTTTCAACTTTGACACCCTGTATCTCGGAAATGAAGCATTTCCGGACCCATGTACATATGAACTTTTTTGCTTAGAATGATGAGTTCTAGAACTACTTTAATTTTGGCGGATTAGGTTCACCCTGTATATGTCCTTCAACATATAAATACCACTCTAAAAAAAATTACAATAAGTTTCTTGAGGATTTTCACTTTTTGTTTAATATACTCTGTAACATAAAAAATGCAACACCAAGATGGCGTTGAAATTTTTGGACCAAACTTGGCAGAAATGTTTAACTAGTCAAATTTAGTAATTAATTAAAATTTCATTCAAAATAATCCAGTAGCCATTGAAAATTTGACGTTTTATTTGTTGTAACAATCGAAATTATCGGGTGTATTTCTTGAGAGATTAAGTCGATTTCGGTATTGTTTTTGGTTGTAATTCTCTTGCTTTTGTGCCCTTCTTTGCATTTTGAGACTCGGATTATGCCTAGACTGCGGCAACGTGAAAATTATCGACAACTGAATGAATTCGACAGAGGTCGCATTATTGGCTTACGTGAAGGTGGATTTTGATTCAGAGAAATTGCTAATTGCCTTAACCGTAATCAACCCTCTGTAGTAAGGTAATATCAAGCATGGTCTAGAGAAGGTCAGGGACGTCGTAGAAGAGGAAGTGGACGGCCAAGACAGACAAATGTGTTACAGGACCGCCATCTCCGATTAATGGTATTAAGAGACCGATCATCGAGTACAAGATCAATAGCCAATCAGTGGTTTGGAAACGAAGGACGTCCTGTAACCCTTCGTACAGTTTACCGTCGAATTAGCACTACACTGTGGAGGTTATGGTATGGGGTGCTATTGTTTATGGAAGCTGGTCACAGTTGGTATTCATCCGAGGCAGTATGAATGCCCACCAATATGTTGATGAAGTGGTAGAACCCCATATCCTTCCAATCCTCCAGGAGCTGCAGGAGCCGATTTTCCAACAGGATAATGCCCGTCCTCACCTTGCAAGGCACTCTATGGACCGCTTCGAAGAGGCCAACGTCAATATCTTGCCGTGACCACCCAGATCTCCCGACCTTTCGCCCATCGAACAGCTGTGGGACTTGATGGGTAGAAGACTCAACCAATTCGCCAATTTTCCACAGACACTAGAAGCTCTCTGGCATGAATTACAGATTGCCTGGGATGGAATACCTCAGGAAGAAATCGCCCACCTGTTGGAATCCATGCCAAGAAGGGTGCGGGAGTGTGAAACTAATAGGTGGTCCAACACATTGTTAATAAAGAATACCTTTATCTTTTGATTAATTTCTTTGAAATTTTAATTAATTACTACATTTAACTAGCTAAACATTTCTGGCAAGTGTGGTGCAAAAATTCCAACGCGATCTTGGTGTTGCGTTTCTATGTCAGAGTATATTTTAATAGTGTTTTAACATGCACTTTCAAATATTAATGTAAGTAATGTCTGTTTTTAAATGCATATTAAAATAAAATTTTAAAACGATTTTAACAAAATAAAAATTAATTTCCTGGTCAGGAATTACAACTCTCCTTACTTGCATTACCAATCCGATCACTTGACAATGTGGCTGTTAAGTACTTTCATGTTTAATTTGTATTGTTAGGCTATTGCTTTCTCATATACGCACGTATAAAGAGAAAGTTATGTAATCGGTTTAAATTTTCAAATCCTTTTTTTAAATTTCTCGACGTTTTGTGGCCTAAACAATACGAAAAACACATTTTTAGACAGGAAAATCTCGTGTCTGATTGTGTGTATTTTGAAATATTAAAGCTATCGATAAAAAACAAGTTTTTAGAAAAAAAAATTCGTGTCTGCGTGTGTGTCCGTTTGTGTGTGTGCGGGATATCTTTTGAACCATTAAAGCTATCGATATGAAATTAGGTATAAAAATTCTTTGCCATAAAATCTAGGTCAAATTCGTTAATGAACAAAATCCAACCAGTGGCGAGGCATTTTTAGGGGATTAGAAAATTTAAAAAAAATTCATTGCTTCATATTTTAAAAAGTTACATAATTAAAAAAAACTAATCCTTTTGTATATAATTTCAAAATAAAAAAATATATAATAACCAATGGCGCGCAGTTTTTAGGGTACAAAATTGTGCATTTTTTAATTTATTAACCGATTTTTTTGAAAGTCGGGTATTGGGGGTTTTAAGATCGCTAAGCGTAAATCATTTGTCAAAATTAACAAATTCAAAATACCGGATCAAAAATGAGGGATTATCGTGTTTATTTAATTTGTCAACCGATTTTTTGGAAAGTTGGGTATTGGGGGTTTTAAGATCGCTAAGCGTAAATCATTTGTCAAAATTAACAAATTAACAAATTCAAAATACCGGATCACCCTATTGAGGGTTTTTAAGATGGCTAAGTATAAATCGTTTGTCAAAATTAAAAAATTCAAAATGGCAGATCAAAAATGGGAAATTATCGTGTTTAAAAACCGATATGACTAAAATTCACGTATTATGGGGCTTTGAAGTTGTTTATTTACATATATGAGAAAGCATTATGGCAGATAATTTGGCTCATTGTTCTTTTTTTTTATTATTGTCAGTTACAGATAAATTTAAATAATTGAAATGAGTAATATTTCAATACGTATGCCACAGCTCTAGCACATTTTTCCACTAACCCACTACTACAGCCGTAATTAGGTAATTCATTGGGTACGAATTTAATTAACTTAACCTTTTACAGTCATTCGTTTTAATTACGTGATAATTTTATTTTTTTATTTCATAAAAAGCTTTATTTTATCCTCTTTTAATGCTACATGTATCATTACAGTTAATTTTCATATAATACTTGCACATCATTATCACATATATACTTTTTCTCACTTGCTCAATAGTTGAGGAGTGATAGTCAAGTTAGTTTGTTTGAACTATATAATATTTAATATTTCGTGCACTACTGTAAGCAGTAACAGCAGACGCAAAGGTCATATGTGTCATATATTGTGTTAAATTAAACTTATTTTAAACATAATATACAATGTTTCGTCGAAATTTCAATAAGCTTTTAGAAGTTATGTATTATCTTACAAAACACTTTTATGAAGAGAACTTGCCTAAAATCGAATTATCTTTAAAAACGGCTCTACACTCTTGTTTTCGATATATCTACAAAACTTACTTTACATACTCTTGAAGTACTCGTTTATCTTTCTTAGGACTTACGTTACAGCACGTGAAAACTTTCATAAAAAAATTAAAATTGAATTATCTTTAAAAAGCGGTTTGGCCATATATAGGGTGTATTTTAAAATTACTGACAAACGAAAACTGGAGATTCTATGATTCAAAATAAAACAAAAATGATCATAACCGCTTTTCCGAAAATGTTTCCTAACCGAGATACAGGTTGATTAAAAAATACTTTTTTTAAGGTTTTTTTAAGATTCCTCAAAAACTACAAAAGATATTACACTGAGATTTGGTACACCTAGATGTCTAATTAAATACAATTAATCAGGTGACTCCATCCAGTGGCGTAGAATATTTTAAGATAATCAGTTTAAGTAAAAAAAAAAGACGCACGCCCCTGGTTTTTTTGAAGAAATATTTTTTTGATACATTCAATATTTAATTCTGCAAATAAAATCATACTTAGTATTTTTTCGATTCGGCACCCCATTTTGAAATATTTTGCATTAACATAAACGACCACATTATTCAATAACAATCAAAATTTGTTTTATTTTACAAAAAAATAACGCAGTTAACTATTAGGTACATTATTAAAGAGATATTGAAGGAATCAAAAACAAAATAATAATTATTTTTATACGTATTGTTCAAAATGTCCTCCTTCCTTTTGAATGCAAGCTTGTATTCTTCTTAGCAAATGAAACCTAACACGCTGAAAAATTTGTGGCATAGCGCTAATCTCATCGCATGCCATCTGTATGTGATTCCAAAGTTGCTCCCGATTATCAATTTGAACAGAATAGACACGAGTTTTCAGATACCCTCACACAAAAAAAATTCAATGGGCCGGCAACGGTACTTCCTCGTCCAATCCAGCGTCCAGGGAACCATGCATTTAAAAATTCTCTGAGGTTTCGTGTAGAATGTGGTGGTGCAACATCATGCATGAAATACATGTTCATTCTAACATCTAAAGGTACGTCGTCAAACAATTCTGGCAAATCTTCTCTCTAAAAATTGAAATAGAATTCGCCAGTAGGTCTTTGAGGAAAACGGATAGGTCCGATTAGGTGATCGTCTAGTCTACCTATCCAAATATTTTCGCTAAATCAATGTTGGTGAGTTGTAACTACAGTTGGATGCTGATTTTCATCTAACCATTTGTGGGTATTATGCAAGTTTATTATTCCATTTCGGGAAAAAATACACTCATCAGTGGTCAATAAGTTTCTAACAAATTGTACACCTTCAGCATTTTTATTTAAAAACCATTCGCAAAAATTCATTCGACGAGGATGGTCAGCAGGCAATAATGCATGCACTTTTTGTAGGTGAAAGGGATGTAAATTTTGTTCTCGTAAAACTTTCCAAGACTTGCTATGCGACACACCAGATTCTAAACCTAACTCACGCGTACCTATTGATTGTACCTTTTAGGGATCTCAGCGGTTGTCAATTAAGGCACTGCTTTGTTTGTTTGGCTTCATTTTGTAAAAAAGAAACAATATAAAATCATCAACCTTATCCAGTCAATCACGTTGTGTTGTATCTATTATGTATAACGAACGTTAAAAAATAAATGATTTCTTTATTTACATAATACATAAAATGTGTATTTATCTACAGAAAATGAGGTTAAACATGCAGCCTTTAACAAGTGGTAGAAAATAAAAGTAATGAATTATTTTAAAAGGATTGTTATTTACCGTTTTGTAAATTTTCCAGATTATGTTTTTTAGTTAAACAAATTTAGAGTATTTTTTAAGACGGTTTGGTTTTTTTACGCAAACCATGTATAGTTTGCATACAAGCAAAATACATTCTTTTTTGGCGCATCAGTTAACCACTTTGTTTACATATCATTTAATGTATAATAGGTATTATTTATACTAAACTATAACAAGTTAGCACACGGACCGTCGGAAGACGGCGAATCATGGGAAACAAGGGATCATAGTTTGTTGCATTTCTACCGTGAAACTTAAAATTATTTCTCTTTTGGGTCAATACGTGCTTTCAAATGTAGATTTTACAAGCTTTATATGCTATGACAACAATTGCAGCTGTCGTCGTCAGTAACAATCAAACGCATTTTATTAATAAATGATACTGTCAACAAATGTTAATATTCTTCCTTTGTTGTATCATTCAATACTTTGTTTAAAAATCATTTTTAACTATCCCACTACTATAGTCGTAATTAGATATTTGCTGGAGTGTGTATCTAATTAACTTAACCTTTTGGACTACGTAATTATTATTGTTATAATTTTTGTTTTTATTTAATAAATAAACCTCATCTAGGAAAATAATTCTTTTTTAATCTTATCCACGTTACTATTGTTAATTTTAATATGTACTTGTACAAAAATAAACCTTTTTATTTGGTCAATTTTGAGGAGTTATAGATAAGTTAGTTTGTTTTAACTATATGATGTCTTGTGTGAATTACTGGATTTTTTGCATTCAGCACTACTTAGGTACTTCTTCACGCTCATCAAAATTCACTTCTTTCGTTAGTAAAAATATAGGCATTTCATTAATAAATGTCAACGTTAATTTGTTTGTAAAAATACAGTGAAATCCTTTGTCGCGTCATCCAGTTCCTCTGTTTAAATATCATTTTATCGTTGAGTAAATGTATAAGTATTATTTACATTAAACTAACCAGTTACCGCCAGGATCCTTGAAAAGTAGTGGATTTTTCAGAGATTTCAGCGCATATGCAAACATCTACAAGGACGTATACTGTTGTATACATACAGGACTGCTTAAAACAAGTGAGCGCATGGCGAAAACAGATCCGTTAACAATAATAACAACATTACATTTAGACCTAAATTTTTGTACCATAAAACCGGGAACCATAATCATAAACGCCTAAATTGTGTGCGTTTTGACAACAGGAACCTGGAAGTATAGCAATTCTTGAAAGACAACTTATTTAAACTGTATAATTTGCTGAGGCCGATAATAGTAATTGTTATCGAAGCGTTTAAATTTGTATAAAACATAATGAAAAATATACGATTAAAATCCAAAAGATAAATACGTTAATTAAAAAGAATTGTAGTCAAAAATGTAATACTCTATCATAGTATCTTTGCTCGTGTCTACTCTTATTGTCAGTTAACGTAAATGTAGTCTAATTTTCAAACATCAACGCTTTAGTTCCTATAATGCACTGTTTCAACATCACGGGTCGTTAAATGTAGTGAATACACAAAACAGTAGCAAATTTTAAGAACAATCGCCTTAATCAATTGCATTAGTCCAATAAAGAGTCCTAATCTGGGTGTAATAATGTACAATCCCCATCCTATGCCGAAACGAATAGTCGCATGCATGCATGTAATCTACCCTTTGGGAAACGTAAGCGATCTCGCTTATAGGAGGTAGACGGTGAAAGTTGGCGGGGAACCACTCCTTGCGTCGAGACCTTTCATTAGAGTATCACAAAGCATATTTAGGAACACTTTAATGAATCCCCCCATTTTGTGGGAAGCCCAAAATGGTCGAGAAACTAACTCTCACACTCCACGGAGGTGACCAGAGGGAGGCTGGACTGACAGATCGATGCAGCTTGTCAAGAACTGTCCAACGAATGGTCGCATGATGTATCTACAATCTATCGTTTTGGAATTATGACCGATGTCACTTATAAGGGATCCGAAAGGATGAAAGTGAATGGAAAAATACCCTTTTCCTCGATTCGTTTCATTAAAGTAACATGAAAAACCATTTTACCAACCTCAACCCCATTTCTTCGGACAGCCAAATCCACTAAAAACCTTTCACTCTTTTCACTCCGCTGGGTGGTGGCCGGAGGGTGGTCGGAATGACAGTTCAATGAAGCTTGTCGAGATCTTTCCAACAACTGGTCGCATGATATACCTAATATCTACCTTTTTGGAATTATATCCGATCCCGCTTACAGGGGGTCCGGTCCTAGTATATGAGAGTTTGTAGAAAAATACTCCTTTCAATGAGGCATTTCATTAGGGTACCATAAAGGTATAACTAAGAGCCTTTACCGCACCCATTACTATTTAGTAGAAGACCAAATCTTCAAAAAGCTAACTCTTGCCGACTCCACAGGAGCCGTTCCGGAATTATGACCGATCTCTCGGTCATAAAGGAGGGGATGAGAGTTGGTTGAAAAACATTCCTTTTGACGACACATTTCATTAGAATAACACCAACGCGAGCATAAGAACAATTCAAAAATCCCGTCCCTTAATTTTGTGGGGTAACCAAATCGGTCGAAAAGCTTCTCTATTTTCTCTCTGAGAAGACTGTCCCGAGGGTGGTGGTAATAACACAGTCTGAAGCGGCTTGTCCAGAGCTTATGAGTGGTCGCATGATGTATTTACGATCTACCGTTTCGGAATTATGACCGATTGTGCTTATATAAGGTCGAAGGGGATGAAAGTTGGTGGAAAAATATTTCTTTCGTCCCTAAAATATTAATTTATTGAACATTGTAGTCATGTATTTTGATCTTTTCCCAAATATTTGCATAAATAACAATTGTAACATCTCTGGTTAAAATTTATGTGATCATCGAAAATACATAACATTCACTTACTGGACATTGGTGCATGACTTTGTAAAACGCGCCATAAACCGTGTATTTGTAAGTAAAATCGTTCGCCAGTATTGTGCGTATGAACGCGGTTTTTTAATTTTGACCTTGACATTTGACCTCCAGGTCAACTATATTAGGCTCGACCTAAAATCCAGGTACGGACGAACGAACAAGACATTACAATGTATTTGCAACACATAAGCACTTACTTAAGTATTTAAAAATTATTATTAATTTTATTAAATACATAAATAAAAAGTTTACCTCGAGTAGGATTTGAACCTACGACCTGTACTTTGCAGGAGTACCGCACTAACCAACTGCGCCATCAAGGTTTAAGCCCCAATCGATGTAAATTTTGTCTTTATGTATGTGGAACTGATGAAAATTACCTTGAACGTATTCGTTCATAACAAAAACTTATTATAATTTAATTTTAGTCAAGTTGCTTTGGTATGTGTGAATCCTTGCGATATTGCAGGCTCACATTCCATTAATATAAGTAATTTGATTGTAATCTCATTATATTTAGACATCAGTTCTACATACATAAAGACAAAGTTTGCATCGATTGGGGCTTGAACCTTGATGGTGCAGTTGGTTAGCGCGGTACTCTAGCAAAGTACAGGTCGTAGGTTCAAATCCTACTCGAGGTAAACTTTTTATTTATGTATTTAATAAAATTAATAATAATTTTTAATTACATATTTACCTAGAACTTATTCGTTCATAACAAAAACTTATAATAATTTACTTAAGTATTGGTTACCAATATTCTCTGGTTTTGTTGCAGTAAATTGATGCATATTCATATGAATAAGTACTATTATTTAAGACAAACACCAACTAGCGATGTGATTCAGTCGACTGAACGAAATCGCATACCTTCTTATTTCAAGAGTTCTGCGAAAAGTTGTATATCGTTACACCAGCGCTAATATCAAAAATATTTTTCATGAAGCCACCGAAATACCAGGTCCCTATTTGTTGCGAAGGTACCTAAAACCAAATACACATATCAGTCCAAGAAAGTCGCAAAACCTTAAGCTTGAGGCAATCCTTAAAGAACTCGGCATCACTGACAAACTTTAGTGGGTCTATAACCTACATCAAAAGGGCTGCAGATTGAGATTATACCATCAACACAAAATACTATTGCGTCCGTTGGCAATACGTTAGAGGTATCAAAACCCCCAATGGTGCTGTTTAAAAGAAAGCGAATGAAGCCTAAATGCCAAGTTGCTCTTCCTCCAGGCACCATCCTACCATGACACCATGAGGTAGTATGAACATTAATACATTCACATTCATAAAGTAGTGAACCCTAGTAACATTAAGCTGAGTTTTCATTCACGGCAATTTGCCCATTGCACCCAGTACTATTACACAACAACGCGTGACGATGATTGAAAACAACCAAACTCTTCCAGTTCAGGAGAGAAATATCCGAGATGACACCATTCCATCAACTTCCGGTTTACATCGGGCGATAGCGGGTAACACTTACATCAGAATACAGCAATCTTCATTATGCATGATTCCAACAATAATGAGGCGGGCCTACAATCTGAACAACACAATGAATTTTAGTTGAACAAGTCTTTTACAGATATACTGAAAAAATGCGAAAAATTCATTAAGAAATGCTTTAAATAAGAGCCACACTGGAATTTGAATTTCTAGCTCAAAAACCATCCCAAAGTACCAGTGAAATCAAAGAAAACAAAAACTCAAGAATCATGGTTTTGCAAATTATGCCAAAAATATAGAGTACCCGATATGAATGTATGCACAACTTGCAAGGTTTATATGGATGAAGAAATTCTAGGCATTCCATGAGCGGTAAAAATAAATTTGCAGTTGTCCTGATTGTAACGAAAAATAATGAATCTGTTTGTTCATTTGACGTACGTTTTATTTTTAACCCCCGACAAAAAAGTGTTATAAGTCTAACGTGTGTATATGTGTATCTGTCTGTTGCATCATTTTGATTTAGTTTTTTTTGTTGAAAGTTGATCCAGAGTGTCGTTAGCTATGATTCCAGAAAATATGTTCGGCCGTTTGAAGATCAGCTCTTTTCTAGTTGATGAAGGAATTTTTTTTACTTTTTGGTTTGAAAGGTAACTTGATTGAGACTGTTCTTAACTCTGATTCAAGAAAAAAAAAGTATAATGGATATTGTTAAAGTAGGTTCAGTTCAAAACTTTCCAGACATACTCAGCAAATCATTATATAAGGCAAAGTTTGTTAAATTTAGAGATTTGCTAAAAGCTAAATTTAACAATATAAATGTAAGGAGGCTCGTTGTTATATATTACATTTATATTAAAACTCCAACATAATATCTCTCGATAACAATGGGCAAGAGTTAACGAACCACCAAGACAATGCTAATATAGGGAAAATCATAGAAATAGGAATAAACAGTGACAATTATAAGACTGAACATTCTTTTGCTAATAAGTAGAATACGCTTACAATATTCCTAGAAGAAACTAACACAATTGAGATTGAAAGGTCGTAGGTTCAAATCCTACTCGAGGTAAACTTTTTATTTATGTATTTAATAAAATTAATAATAATTTTTGATTACATATTTACCTTTGAACTTATTCGTTCATAACAAAACTTATAATAATGAAAGCATAATTGCTTCACTGAAACATAACAGTGCAACTGAATATGACTCTATTACCGTAAAAGATATTATTTATTTAAATGACAATTTAGTACCTATGCTTACAAGATTGACTAACAATATTCTTAGCACAGGAATTTTTCCCGAGGAACTCAATGGCTGCAAAGAATTAGTAACTATAGGCCAATTGCAGTAGTCAGTGTTTTCTCAAAAATAATTGAAACGGTCATAAAGCTACGATTTACACAATTTATTAAGAAATAGGCATTCACTAGAGGACGAACAACAATATGGCTTCCGAGAAAAGAGCAATACACTTAGCTAAACTTTAGATCTCATTAATTATATAACAACCCGATTAAACAACAAAGATATCATAGTTGCAGTATTTATAGATATACCTAATGAAAACTTTCGACTTGGTATACCATGCCCTCCTACTGAAAAAGTTATTTAAATTAGGTTTCAGAGGGAAAGCTTATAAGTTAATTGAAGCTTACCTAACAAACAAGATGCAAACTGTGACTAAATAATGTGGTAAGAGAATGGCTCATAAATAACTATGGAGTACCCCAGTGCTCAATACTGGGGCTACTGTATTCTCTGTATGTATTAGATCTAAAATTGGCCAACTTGGAGGCACTTCACTTTATATATGTATGCAGATGATACAATACTGCTATACTCTCTTAAGAATCAGAAGGATCAAGATGTAATTATAAACAAAGACCTAACCAAATATAGAGGCTGGATAGAAACAAATAAACCTAAAATAAATGCAGATATAACAGACTACATAATCTTTCACCCGATAAATAAACGCATAGAACCAATGACATTGAAAATACAAGATGTTGTGCTCAAGCGAACCATGAATACCAAATACCTAAACCTAAGACTCATACTTGATGAAAGACTGACTGGAAATACGCACATTGATGCTGTATTGGAAAAATAGTACCAATGGTTGGCGCGTCATATAGAATGACTATCAGACAAGAAATGTGAAAAAATTAATCTATATCACCTACTTATTTCCTAAATTACATACTTACTACCAATCTGGGGACAATACTAGCAAAACGGGTCTAAATCGGATAGAGGTTTTACATAAGAAAATTCTGAAAACATTGTTTAACTTCGACTTTCAAACGCCAACTGCGTCCTTATATAAAAACCTAAATGTAAATAGTATTGTAATGACTTTGAAAATAGAACAAGCAGTATTAGTCTATAAACTCCTTACATGCAACTTGCAAACAAACTATAAGATAACAAAGAACACAGACAACCACAATCACAATACTAGAGCAGAATGTATCAATACTCAACATGCATGTTTGACATTAACAAGTAACGATCCTTTGAACCAAAGTTTCAGAACATAATAATTTACCACACGAAATAAAGTCATTACCATCAGTAAGTTCATTTAAGAAGCAAATCAAACAATTATACCTGTTCGATTGTTAAATGATAGATGCAACCAACAAACGTATATCTACAGACTCCATTGCCTGTGCCATAGCAATGTTTATGAATCTCAACTTGTATTATCTGTATATAATACCTACACTTACATATTTTTCTTTTGTACCACTCTCACCCACTCTTATTTTGTTGCTGAATAAAAAAAAATTTGTATCTTTCATTGCTCTCCTCTCCAAATTATGAAAGCTTTGTACTTTACATAAATGAAGTGCATAAACTATCACACAGCGAAAACTCAAAGTCCTTAAATGGTGTAGGGCCTAGGGGCTAAGTAGTCATCCACAGTCACATGAGGGATAATCGAGAACATAAGCACTCCCTCATTTGCAAGCTGCAGTAAAAATGCATGGTGCCATAGAAATCAAATAAATACTTTATCTACCTATTATTATAATTATTTGCTTTATTACTATCTAATAGAAAAATTAAATAAACCTCAATGAGAAGATAAGAATTAAAAGTATGTTTTTAAATTAACAAGATAATGTCAGCAATTGGTCAATCATATATTTTCAAGGATAATATAACTAGTCAGTGCTATATGCTTATTATCGGTGATAACACCATGAAAATTGAACGAGTGTGAATCACGAGTTCAATTTTCTAAGCAAACGAAAAAAAAATCTCAATTTTTTCATTATAAACTGTCTCACTTTCGTTAATTGATACATATTAAATTAGTTTTTATTTTACAAAACTGTGCCTTAGGACAGTGATGGTTTTAAAATTTTCTGTATGCAATGATGTTATGCATGTATAACTATCTGATTTAAGTAAACTTACAACAGTAAATTATAAGAACAGCACCAGATAATTGGTATAATTGAGGCAGGCATAATCATAATTAGCAATAGCTGTCCCCACTTGAATTAAGTAATAACGAAACATAAAGTTTCTCTTATTAATACCGACCAGTTTTAACAACTCCACTATTATTATTAGCTTCTAATTTCTCACGACTAAATCACCATCACAATCAAGTTTAGGTGCTGGTATAGGATAGGTGAATGAAAATTTGGAAACCACATCTAAATTAAATTGAATACTTAGGTGCGAATCAAAAAGACTAACGTATAATAATCTTACTAGATGGATTTACAGTGGGTTTAGCATCACTTGCATACTTAAACTCCGAATATAATTCTGATAAAACTTGATTAAGTGCATTATCCATGTGAAAGTTATGTTAAATTCATGTAAGGCTACAAATTTATATACGAAAAATTCAAATTTGTTTGCGAAAAAGTAGTTAATCTTTAATGATGGTTTTAATATTTTCTGGACGCAATAATTTTATGCATGTGTAACTGTCCGGCTTAAGTAAACTTATAAAGATAAATTATAAAAACAGCACCAGATATTTGGTATAATTTAAGCAGTCATAATTGTAATTAGCAATAGTTCTCCCCACTTCAATTCAGTAGTAATGAAAAATAAATTTTCTCTTATTAATACCTACCAATTTCAACAACTCCACTATTGTCATTAGCTTGTAATTTCCTTGTCACGACAAAATCACCATCACAATCAAGTTTAGGTGGTGGTGTAGGATAGATGAATGAAAATTTCGAAACCACATCTAAATTAAATTGAATAGAAGTGAATAAAAAAGAGTAACTTATAATAATCTTACTGGATGGATTTACAGTGGGTTTAGCATCACTTTCATACTTAAACTCCGAATATAATTCGGAGGAAACTTGATTAAGTGCATTATCCATGTGAAGGTTATGTTAAATTTCTATAAGGCTAGAAAATTATACACGAAAAATTCAAATTTTTTTTGCGAAAAAAGCAGTTAACCTTTAATAATAAGGAGGGTTATTGGTGAGGGATCGTAAGCGGAATGAGTATTTAGATTGAATTTTTGCGTGGATAAGGTTTATTTTTAAATGAAAGAAACGTCATTTTTTACGTGACCAATCACAGCGCCACACGATTTTCTGCCACGTTGTGTTACAAAATCGCGTTCATTTGACGATTTTGTGGGTAATATTTATTAATCAGTCAAAGTTTGGTTTCTGTTTCGGCGGCTGTGGTGGACGTAGAAGTAATACAAAATGAATTTAATTTTAACACTTTCATTAATTTTTCTAACTACAATTATACCTGCATTTACTAATGAAGAAGTAAAATTAGATGAAGGCGTTTTAGTATTAACACAACAAAATTTTGGAAGTGTTATTAGTAATAACGAATATGTTCTTGTAGAATTTTGTAAGTATTCATTTTTTCTATATTATTTTTGGATGCATTAACCTTAATTTGCTTATTTACGTTAATAAAATATGGCAGGGAAATTAATTATACGGCACCCACATGGCATACGTCAAAATTTTCTGTGTAGTTTTACTTAAAACCCTAAAATTATATTTTCTCTGTGAAAAATTTTTGTGAAAAATGCACAATTTTCCCAAGGTCGATAACCTTAAAGAAATGCCGCGTGTTACCACGTTATTAATAGTAAACATGTCTCGCCGGCATATCCCAACCAGATTTTTTAGCAATGAGAGAACCCGTTCTCAATTATTTCCTTTTGAATGCATTCCTATGACCAATATCCGCGTAATTACGATTAATCCCACGTGTACATTATTCTCACACAAAAGATGTTATGAAATCAATTTTCCATGAACCACCTATACACCAATGATAATTATGATTTTGTGTAAAAATCCTACCAAGTGTAGGCATATAACATGCTTCCAATCAAATGGCTATTAAATATTGTATAAATATTACTTGTATTTGCTACTTTGGTTAATTTATGGATCTGTTTTTTATATATATATATAGAATTTCTTATCACGAATTCGCAAATAAAAGGCAAAAGAGTAGAGATAATACATCCTATAGAATTTTACATTTTAACTAATTTTATTATTGACTTTACCAAAAGTTGTTGCCAGGTCACTATAAAAGTTAATTGATGATAATTAAATAAGATAAAATTAATTTCCTCGCTATGTGGTTAATTATAATCAAGAATGAAAACATAGAAGTGGTTTAATGTCAAAATCAATTTTGTTTAAAAATCTATGTTAACCTGTGTAGATAATTTTCATTGTAAGTGTTTAAGCAATCGATTTTTTAAGACTTATTCTTTATCTTCAATCAATTCTGTTGATTACTTTATCTAAGTACTTAAACTTGAGGAAATTGCAAATCAGTCCAAATTATAAGGACTATTGGCATCTGATCGTAATTTATAAACATATGCACATTTGAACTAGAAAATTATTTTCTTGTAATTGTTGGTATTTCGGCGATGTGAATTTTCACTCAATAAGTACAAAGTAAAATTTTATATCCATAAACATGTCATTTATGTCTAATTAAAATTTTTAATTATTCTGAAGTGATTACTGACTTTTTTGTCTGGGTGCACTCATTATATCTATATCTGCATATTGTTTTGTGATGTAATTTATTCTTATGCAATAACCATATTTAAACTAGTAACATTTATATAGCACCATAATGTAAGATGCTTGAATAAAATAATGTTTTATATATTATTTGTGTCTCATACTTGGTGTGTGTTACTTTGGCATTTTCGGAAATTGTAGCTTGTTAACTTGATTACTGTATGTTCTCATAAAACAGGTTGTTGGAATAATTGTAACCCAATTTTATGGAATTTCTGAATAAGTTATGTAGTTTTTACATATTTACGTTAAAGGTTATTATGATTTATTCTCGCACATCATATTTTTATGTCTGTTTAGGGTAGAAAGAGTGATCAGTGTAATATCACTTTGTTTTTTTTTTAACTTCATGAGACTACTGCATATGCATATCAACCTAACCCCATCAACCAATGAAATAACACATTTCAAATTTTGAACCAATCACATTTCAGTTAACTGATGTGTTACATAACAGTTATCCTTTTCATGTTATCAAAAAATCGCAGATAACTACAAGTAAATACAAAAAATGAATTATTTATTAAAATTAAGTATACAGTTATTATAATATACTCAATAGAGAAAATAAATTTTTTACACAGTTTTCATTATTAAACTTATGCAATAATCAAGTAAAATATATTTCATGTATAGTTCCGTTGCTTCGATAATACTGGCTAAGGATCCATTCGAGCTTATTGCTTGATAAATTTTGCACTCATGCGGAGCAAATTTCCGTCGCTCATTCATCCCATTAGTAGGTATTATCGGCAAGTCACTATGCACTTAATATATTACTGTTGATTATTACATACGTATGTCAATCTAACCCCATCAACCAATGAAGTAACACATTTCAAATTTTGAACCAATCGCATTTCAGTTGATGTGTTACATAACAGTTATCCTTTTCATGGTATCAAAAAATCGCAGGTAACTACAAGTAAATACAAAAAATGAATTATTTATTAAAATTAAATATACAGTTATTTAATATACTGAATAATATACAGGATAATATAAATTTTTTACACAGTTTTTATACAAACTTATGCAATAATCTAGTAAAATATATTTCATGCATAATTCAGTTGCTTCAATAATACTGGGTAAGGCTGCATTTGAGTTTGTTGCTTGAGAAATTTTGCACTTCTGTGGAGCAAATTTTCATCGCTCATGCATCCTGTTAACCAGTATCATCAGCAAGTCACTATGCACTTAATATATTACTGTTGATTATTAGAATACATACGTATGTCAACTTAACCCCATCAACCAATGAAATAACACAAATTTCAAGTTTTGAACCAATCATATTTCAATTAACTGGTTAGTGTTGCACAACACTTATTATTTTCATATTATCAAGAAAGCGCAAGTAACTACGATAAATAAATACAAAAAATGAATTATTTATAAAAATTAAATATACAGATATTATAATATTCTCGATAGGCAAGATTAATTTTTTTCACAGTTTTCATTATTAAACTGACGCAACAGTGAAGTAAAATATATGCAGTGCATGGTTCCTTTGCTTCGATAATACTGGGTAAGAATGCATCTCATTAGTCAATATTATCAATAAATCACTATAACATATTACTGTTGATAAATAATCAAAGGCTCCAGATAAATTTGAAACATTGATTATTTAGCCATTACAATGTCAGATTTTCTCCTTTGCAAAGATCAAGGATGAAAATAAAAATTGTATGCACACTTTCTAGAAATTTTAATCTTGCATTTTTTTAATTTTTTTAATTATCAAAAATTGGGAACTAGAACTTCTGGTAACCAGGAGTTTAAAAATGACAACTTAATGCCTTCTAGGTTTTTCGGATAGAAATTGAACTTTTATTTTTCTTATTGGATTTTGCAGTGTAAGTAAAGTAAGGATCTGAACTATATAAAAGTATATTTCCGTAGGTCATTTTTCTGGTAGAGAACGAAACATTCTATCATGTCATATTTTTGATTTAGTAAACTGAATGAATTTAATATTAAAATTGTTATTACATTATTAAAATAACAAATATCCTGCATATTGAATTGCAAACAGTAGGCCAGTAAGTTAAGCAGTTAAATCACAGGATATTAGTGCTATTAGGGTTTTAGGGCTGTGGAGTTATTTAGAAAATTAAACACACACAGCAAAGCAATAGCAATCAGTGGAGGACTTGTACATGCTTCTGATTATCAGTAAATGATTGAGGTTATAACGTTCATGTGAGAAAACTTTATATAGACGCAGGTAGTGATTGTGAATAAGATTTAATGGTGGTGTATTTAAACATGATATTTGATTTTAATTAAAAATCATTTAGGTTTTTTTCAGGTATTAGTTTATTCACTGAATAATATTAATTTCTTTGATGTTATATTTAAATTTTAGAAATGCAATATTGAATATGGCACCTAGAAGAAAAACAAAAGTCCTATTGTAAGCATTTCTGAAATCTTGATTACCTACACTTGTAATCCCGAGGGTTTTGTAGTTCTCTTTAAAATTAAATGAGGTATTTAAGTTTTTAAAAAGTGAACTAATTTCATTTTAACCATGTTTTGTTGTAATCGAGCAAATATATATTCAGTAGTATTTTTTATTAGTTGAGTTGATCGGCCTATTTCCATAGTTTTTGCTTGTTGAACGCGACGTTTCGGAAGCGGACTCTGCTTTTTCATGGTTGCGCAGAAGTTTATTGCGCATGTTGCGCTGTAACTTCTTGCACAGGTTTATTGCGCTTGGCTTGGCTTCTGCGCAACCATGAACAAGTTTAATATACAAATATATATTGGATTACTCAGCCAAGCTAGTGTGGAAATGAAACCCATATGGATTCCAATAATGTGCGAAGAGCTTAAGCGCAATAAATTACGACGCAACATGCGCAATAAACTTCTGCGCAACCATCAAAAAGTTTATATATATATATATATATATATATATATATATATATATATATATATATATATATATATATATATATATAAAAGTTCTAAAAACTATATATTGGATTATTCAAGCCAAGCTAGTGTGGAAATGAAAACCATATGGATTACAATAATGCGCGAAGAGCTTAATAGACTTGCGCAAGAATTTACGGCGCAACATACGCAATAAACTTTTGCGCAACCATGAAAAAGTTTTATATATACAGGGTGACAATTTTTAACTAAGCTTCTATGTGTAACTTTGTTATTATAACAGCTACAGGGTCGGTTAAATTAGCAATATTGGGCAGAATTTCAAGACCAATCAAATGACGTTTTGAGTTTTGACCAGTATTGCCAACTTTCGTAGTTATTTAGAAAAAACTATAAATGAGTAGGATTTTCAAACTCAAATATCTTTGAAACCGTTGCAAATAAAGCTAAAATACAAGAGAAGTAATTGATAGTATTTTTACGAACTTTAAGATAAGCCTATTTTTAAATTTATTTTTGAGATATAACACAAAGTTACTTTTTTTTTTAAATGGAACGTATAGTTTATTTTAGTCCTATTAAATAGCTGATTTCAAAAATGTATATTTTGCCTTATTTATAACAAGTAGTTTTCTTGTAATTTAGTAAAAACTGTAAAGTTAAAATCGAGTATCAGTTTTAAAAAATAGAGCGCCTTGGAATGAAATAAAATAAAAGAAAACACAATAATCGTCAGTTGTGAAAAACTTACGAGTACGAACTTTATTAATGCTGAAGTTTATAAAATTTGAACCAATCATAAATATTTATAAACAAAAGAAATACGTAAATACTACATTACAACTAAATTACAACAAGATTTCAAAATGGCCACCATGGTTTTCAACACATATACGACATCTTTGTAATATATTATTTTGCACTTTTAACAAGGTATTAGGCCTAATTGCTGTAATAGCTGTTTTTATTTTATCTTTTATATCTTCGACAGTGTGTGGTTTAGTTTTATAAACGCTGTCTTTAACTGTTCCCCACAAAAAGAAATCCAGAGGGGTTAAATCTGGAGATCTAGGAGGCCATGGAATAGTACCACGAGTACTAATCCAGTTATGAAACCTTTCTGTTAAAAAGTTTGAAACAACATTGTGAGCAGGAACCCCATCTTGTTGAAAATAACGAAAAGCGCGTATTAAATTTAATGGAATTTCGTCTATCATATTTTCAAATTCATTTCTTAAAAAACATTAAGTAGCGTTCAGCATTTAAATGTTGTTCATAAAAATATGGACCAATGATTTTAGTACCTAAAATGCCGCACCATACGTTTATTGAGAAAACATGTTGATCTCGTCTCTCTACAGTTAAATGAGGATTTTGTTGAGCCCAGTAAATGTGATTTTTTTTATTAAATAAACCATTGTTGGTAAACTTGGCTTCGTCCGTAAAAAAAATTGATTTAGAAAAGTCATTGTTTCTTCGATGCTCTTCAGTAAACCAGGTAGCGTAATTTAATCGTCTTTCATGCGTGCTTCTTTTCTTGACGTATTATATTCGAGTCCAATTTCCCGTACAGATGCAGTCGGTTTGACATTATTATAAACCAGAACATTTACTTCGGTTTCTTCATAAACATTTTTTTTTGCGTCTTTTGGTTTTTTGAAAGACCCGTATTCCTTTAAATTAGTTTCCTGTTTACGAAATAATCTTTTAGCAGGTTGCCTTCTTTCCTTGTACCTCTGTAAATACATTTCCGGCGCTGCATTTTCATCGCGATTAGAAATATAATAGCAAAATTCGTTTTGTTTTATTTCATTCCAAGGCGCTCAATTTTTTAAAACTGATACTCGATTTTAACTTTACAGTTTTTATTAAATTACAAGAAAAGTACTTGTTATAAATAAGGTAATACATTTTGGAAATCAGTAAAAAATATACAATTTAATAGGACTAAAATAAACTATATGTTCCATTTGAAAAAAAGCAACATTGTGTTATATCTCAAAAATGAAATGAAAAATAAATTTAAAAATAGGCTTATCTTAAAGTTCCTTCTCTTGTATTTCAGCTTTATTTGCAATGGTTTCAAAGGTGTTTGAGTTTGAAAATTCGGCTCATTTTTAGTTTTTTTCTAAATAACTACGAAAGTTGGCAACACTGGTCAAAACTCAAAACATCATTTGATTGGTCTTGAAATTCTGCCCAATATTGCTAATTTAACCGACTGTACCTGTTATAATAACAAAGTTCTAAAAAATATATATTGGATTACTCAGGCCAAGCTAGTGTGGAAATGATACCCTTATGGATTCCAATATTGCGCGAAGAGCTTAAGCGCAATACACCTGCGCAAGGAGTTACGGCGTAACATGCGCAATAAACTTTTGCGCAACCATGCAAAAGTTTAATATATATATAATATATACCAAGTTCGAATCTGAGAGTAGTGAAGTGCTTGGGAAAAAAATTATATAACATATGAATTCGACTCAAGAAGTGCGAAAACAGTCCTTCTCAGGACTAAGCCTGATGACTGAAGCAGAGTCCGCTTCCGTAACGTCGCGCTCAAAAAGCAAAAACTGTGGAAATACGCCGATCAACTCAACTAATATGAAACCACGGTTACAAAACACTTATAATACCCCCCTCTCATAAGTATCAACTCCAGTTTGGGAAAGCTGTATGATATCAATGGGCTCTATGTAGATAAGCTATAACAGCTACAGTCTGATTGTTCATTTTTATTTATCTTG
This sequence comes from Vesta saturnalis, assembly GCA_036346205.1. NCBI lineage: Eukaryota > Metazoa > Arthropoda > Insecta > Coleoptera > Lampyridae > Vesta > Vesta saturnalis. Next base: position 748,666 of record JARFJB010001795.1, read on the forward strand.
TAAAAAATAATGCATGAATATATAGTCATATTTAAATTACTCTCTGAACAATAAAAGTAAGTATTACAATATAAATGGTCGCTTCTCCTAAAATTAATATACATTATAGAGTTTTCAAGACAATTTTGTACAATTTTTTTATAAACAAACAGAATGAAAAATAAAAACTAAATATTTCTAATTTTTAATTAGGAAAGATACGTAAATGTTAGTTCATATCAACTTTGTTTGTGGAAACTAAGGGCAGTAAAATCTTAACCATCATAATAATGCAATCTCTTTTTTAACATAGAATACATCCGTTATTCAGAGGCACGGGAGTTCCTGTAAGTTTCTTAACAACGGATTCTGTACTATACCAAATGCAGCCCTTTTCCTTAGGCCACTTCTACCCACCTCTGCAGGAAATAAACTTCCATCATATGAGACAACGACATATAGTCGCGGCAAACTCTTTTCCAATGTGGGGATAAACGTCAGCGCTTGACATTGTTGCCAAACTTATGAAATTCGACGTCAACATAATACTTAGGTTATATTGTTTACATTTATTTTGAAAATTAGTTTTTGATGGAAATACTCGTTCTCAACTAAGTAACAATACTTTTAACAGTTCTTACAAATGACACAAGGATTTGTTATGAAAAGAACAGTTGTTTTTATAATAGAACAATGTAAACCACACGAATTGAAAATCTCAAAATGTGGAAAACGTCAAAATTAGAAGTTATGTGTAAACAGAAGAGCTGACAACATTGTAATTTATTGGGCAGTTCTAACAACCCAACAACGTGTATTTCACTAACATAGATATATCATTTGTAATTATCAGGGTTATTATGGAAGTTGGTATGTTAAGTTTGTCTCTCTCTAACAATTTCACCCCCACAACGGAAAAGATTTTGCCGTGACTTTAGCTTCCAGTATTCAATGTTTGGCAACTATGATTATTACCATCCAACGCCACTATTCTGACTTTATTTTCTGGATATACGAGCACTCGTTTAATTTTTCTGATAGTAAACTATCCATAAAGGGACTAACAGCCCAACTTCCAATTCAGATGGTGAAAAAGCGTATTTGTCTTGGAGCAGTTTCTTCTCAAATATCTCTCATTTCTTTGCGTGCATTATCCACTGTGGAATATAAAAAATCTGGATCTGTGGACATGCCTGTTTAGCTACTTCTGCAAAGTCCTTTGCATTGTTTATCACTACAAGACGCTGCGTAATTCGTCGCCACACTGCTCGCTTAACAGTCCCACCAATACCATCAACGGGGCCTTTACCATGACCTGTTCCAAAGAAATTCCAATCAATGAACTGAATCTGTTGATGGTAGAGAGTGGGATTAAGAACCGTAGAAAATGTGAATCTGTTCTTAAATTGGCTAACTGCACCAACTGAGAAAATGTGGAGATGTTTTATTTCTTTGCTGTGCATATCATCTTCCAATATGGCTCTATTGAATGTTAACACTGCACCTTTTTCATGCTGTAAATCATTAGTCATCATTACATTTGTTGTTGTACTGTTTACTTCACTCAAAATAGCTGTAAATATAGTGACACCCTCGTTGAACCAATGTGCAGACATGATTTCATGCTGCTGTTTTATCACAAAATTTTCAGCAAAATCTTCTTGATTCGGTGCAAGAGTTCCTTTCAAGTGCTCTATCTGTTGCAGTTGTGTTTTTGCAAAGAAGCAGTGTTTGCTCAAAACTGTCAGCTGTTCAATCAACACATTTCTTGCAATTTCAAGCGGACATGTGACTGTCTCCTTTTTATTTGCATCCATCCACTGATGAAAATTGCAAATTAGGTTTCTAATTCAGTGCCGTTTGGGGCTAAACTTGTAACAAACGCTTCAGTGTTCCTACAAATGGCACAATTTTCCAAATAACACTGCATATTCCAGCTACATACGGACATTTCCACCAATTTGTTGGTAGATGGGATATTTAATCCAATGCATTTTCGGAAGCAAACATTTTGACCCTTTTCAGAAACTGGAAGTACATATTTTGGTCGAAAACTAGCAAACTTAGATTTTTTAACTTTAAACGTCAGGATATTCACTTTTAAAAACTCTGTAGGTTTCCATTACTGTCATCATTAGTACTCTCTTCTGTTTTCTTTCTTTTTTACATTTATGAAAGTGATACAATCTTTGCGTCCTGGAAATACACACGATCTAGATCACTTTCGTGAAATTGTGAAACAGCTGCATAATCATGAGAGTTTTCACGATACTTATGCTTAATTTCTCCAGTCTCTAAAACTCCAAACTTGTTTCACAATTTTCACAATTGCACGTTTCTTTCTTGGAGATTTTGGTAACGATCTTTGTGCTCGATGTATTGCCTTCCCCAGTGAGTGAGGTGTTGGAAAAGATTTAGATGGTTCCTTGCCAGTACTTTCAACCTTTGATTTTTCTCTGTACTTCCCCATTCGCACTACAGACCATTTCTTTCTTGATAGTGCTTGTTGCTTTGTATTCCCGTTTTTGATTTCTTTCATTTTATCTTCACTTAGCTTCTCCCTATATTTCCTAATCCTTTCAGCAGAAGATTTTGGAGGCATCTTGACCCAAACCTGGATATTTAAAGTCTGTAATTAATCTATGTTACATCAGTAACACTGTGGAGTGTGTACTATAATTGGTGCGCACCAAAATGCATAATACATACAATGATCTATTAGTATCGATAATTAAATTAACTTCTAAAGGACCGCACACCCAAGTAATGGAAAAATGGCGACCTGTTAAATTTTCTGAAACTTTGGTATGTTGTTGTACTCGATTTAGTAACCAGAAGTGTCAATGGGCCCAACCCATCCTATGGCTAGTTTTCGAGATACAGGGTGTTAAAGTTGGAAAATGCCCAGTTTTTAGGAATTTGTACTTTCAAACTTAAGAGCTAGATTAAATTTCTGTTGCATAAATACGTTTACTGCATATTTAAGTAATACATTAGTAAATACATACAATTCAAAATATTTATAACTACAGGGTGATTCACAAATATATGAAGTTAATTTTTTGCAGAAACTCACTATTTTCAGTATAACTTCAGGGAACCATTTTTTCAAAAGGTACTATCCAATATGGTATTTTGACGATAAAAGTTACACAACAAATATTTATTATACAGGGCGTTTTACAGAATGTGCCACAATATACAATTATTTTTTTATGATTTAGTTCAAAACGCTGTACTTTCGAATTTATTTTTGAGCAACTTGATACTATTAATATATTTGTATATACAGGGTGTACCACCCAAGATGCAAAATTCGATAACTCCTTTGGTTTCATAGATATCAAAAAAGTTCTCAAACAAAAAGGGTAGAGGAAGTAACAGTGCATTATTTAAAATTATTTTGAACTATACAGAATGTTCCAAAATTCAGATATGAATCTAACTTATGTTTTTTTTAAATGGGAACCTCTGTATATTATTTCAAATTCAGAAAGCTCACATTTTTTCGATTTTTTTAATGTCGGGGTTGAATACATTATACAGGGTATTTGGAAAGATATGGATTGTTTTGTGTTCAAATTGTACTCATTTCAATGCCCTGTAGAACAATGCACTTTGTAGAAATGAATTATCTGTTGGCCAGTTGTCTTTCAGAATATTGTCTAGTATCGTTACCCACCATTATTCATTTAGCTACTTGGGGTTTGTATACAGGGTGGCTCAAAACTCGGATGAGTCATTTTCTTCCTTAACTCAAATGGAACACCCTGTATTTTTTATCACTATCAAAGTCCTCTGGTACTCCTCTTTAATTTTTGTCAGAGGTTCCCTTTACCTAATTCATTGCAATTCGCTGTTTGAAAGTAATTATAACGAAGTTTTTGTATTATTATCAAGTAGTTAGATAGTGCACTAGATTGATTTATTTGTATTGTTTCGGCACATTTGCAGGACAAATCCTTCTCAAACAGCAGTAAGTTTGTCAAATTTATCTGTCGAACACAATGACGACCAGATAAACATCATAATCCTAGATTTTGTATCAAATTCATATTAATTCATTTCTACATAGTGTATTGTTCTACAGGGCATTGAAATGAGTACAATTTCAACACAAAACAATCCATATCTTTCCAAATACCCTGTATAATATATTCAACCCCGACATTAAACAAATCGAAAAATGTGGACTTTCTGAATTTGAAATAATATACAGGGGTTCCCATTTAAAAAAACGTAAGTTAGATTCATATCTGTATTTTGGAACATCCTGTATAGTTCAAAATAATTTTAAACAATGCACTGTTAATAAAATACTTATCTTTTTTGGGATTTTTTAATGGTGTACTTTAAATTATACAATCTAAACGTTTCGATAACACTTACAGTTATCTTCGTCAGTAGTAATGTTTGTTAAAAATTGTTAAAGATGTAGTAAACAATTTTTTTTTAGAACTTGTCCCAACGTTTGTATTTTATATGAGCTAAATGTTCTTTAAAGTGAATTTTGATAGGTCGTTTAGTTTGCCCTACATATATTTGTTCACAATTATTACAATTAATTCCGGACCTATCCTGCGTATCCACTTTATCTTTTGGATTGCCTAAAAGAGTTTGCAAACTGTTATCTGAAGTAGTGACTGTTTTCAAATTAATTTTGGAAAAGATTTTAGATAGACCTTTTGTATAAGTAGGATAGTTTGGTAACTTTACATACTTTATTTCTATTTGTTCTCTAGCGTTACCTAATGTAGTTACGTTCTTAACCCTCATCCTATGTGTTTGTTTCGTAACTATATTCATAACCACTTCATCTGAAAACCCATTGTATGCAGCAATTCCTTTAATAGTGCGCAATTCTTTATTATAATTTTGAACTGAAAGAGGAAAATTAAGCAATCTATGAACCAAAAAGTTAAAAGCCGCGAGATTATGCTGTCTACAGTGATTTGAGTCATTGGTTATGCATCTTTTAGTGCTAGTTTCCTTACGATAAATATCTATATCTAGTTTACTACCATTTCTTGTTACCAGAGTATCAAGGAACGGGAGACTGTCATTTGCCTCTCTCTCATACGTAAATTTGATTGTCGGAAATTTAGAATTTAATGTTTCTACAAAGTTCTCAACGCTACAAATTTTAGTATTAAGGATGACAAACACATCATCCACGTATCTAATCCAAACTCTAGGAAAATAAGGCAAATCGCGTTTTAAGTCTGCCTCAAATTTACCCATGAATATATTGGCTATAAACGGAGATCAGCTATTGCTCATTGTCGTACCATGTTCTTGCTGGAAAAATGGATGGTTAATTTTGAAAAAGGTTTGTTTCATACACAAATCTGTTAATTTAAGAAAATATTCTACTTCTCTATCGTCCAAATGGTTTTGTTTTAAAACATCTTCTAAATAAACTAAGGTTTGATCTATTGGAACGCTCGGAAACGGTGAAAAAACGTCGAATGAGACTAAAATTTCATTTTCTGTAAATTCAATGTTTTTAATTTTATCAATAAATTCATACGAATTTGCCACACTGAAGTTGGGCTGTTGGTAGGACAGGTTATGAAATTTACTAGATAACCATTTGGACACCAAATAAGTAGGTGAATTAATACCAGAAACAATGGGCCGCATAGCATTACTTGGTTTATGAATCTTAGGCAAGCAATACATTCTAGGTAGCACCGGATTGGATACCGTTAGTCGAAACCTAAGAGAATCATCCACAACTCTTTTACATGCTAATAAAACCTTCCTAGTTGAAGTAATCATTTTAGGAAGAGGATCTTTGGTAATTACTGAATAAGATCCTGAACTTAAGAGTTCTTTGACTGAAGCAAAATAATCTTCTCTGTTGAAAATGACTACTTGATTGCCTGTCTAACGTACTTTTTGCAGTTTTCATTCAATGAGTTAATCGAACTTTCTATGCCTACTATGATTTTATCCAACGGAGGTTTGTTAAAATTAAGATTATATTTCAAACCTTTATTTAACAAATCTATTTTTTCTTTGTTAAAAGTCTCAGAAGATTTGTTAATAACGATATTTTCGTTTGTGGCATTACCATTCTGCTTGTCTTGTTTGTTGGATCTGCATAATTTTGACAATTTCTTCTGATGTATAAATCTTTTAATGCCACAAACGAAAATAAAAAAAAAGTTGTGTTACGTAGGTGTATTTTGTTTGTTAAAACAGTTGAAAACAAAAAAAAATTGTAAAAAGAAAAATTTCATTTCTGAAAAGCATTAATATACATAAATAGATGTCAACTTGAAAAAAAAATTCCAAAGCGCACCGCTTCTATAAGATATCAATAGTACAGTTTAAACATTTTCATTCACATATATTTTTTTTTACCTTTCGTTATATTCAGAAACTTTATAAAGAAAAGTTATGTAAAATTAAATTTTCTTTAAAAAATATGTCTACACTTTTTCTTATAAAATTAATCGCTATTCAGATATTAAAAAAAGAACGAATTTAATTTTGACAATTTCTTCTGATGTATAAATCTTTTAATGCCACAAACGAAAATAAAAAAAAAGTTGTGTGTTACGTAGGTGTATTTTGTTTGTTAAAACAGTTGAAAACAAAAAAAAATTGTAAAAAGAAAAATTTCATTTCAGAAAGATATTAATATACATAAATAGATGTCAACTTGAAAAAAAATTTCAAAGCGCACCGCTTCTATAAGATATCAATAGTACAGTTTAAACATTTTCATTCACATATATTTTTTTTTACCTTGCGTTGTATTCAGAAACTTTATAAAGAAAAGTTATGTAAAATTAAATTTTCTTTAAAAAATATGTCTACACTTTTTCTTATAAAATTAATCGCTATTCAGATATTAAAAAAAGAACGAATACTGCAATTCTACCTTAGAAATGTTTGCCGCTAAATTACGCATCGCATCAAAAAATTGCATGGAACATAATTAATCGATACGTTGAAGGTCTATGTTTGGGCATTTTTATATTTTGAATTATGCATCTGTTTTAATAATATCTGATAAAAACCAAAAACTCACACTTATAAACTCCCCCTCTACGCCGCTGGATTTCTCCCAAAATCTAATCAGATCTAAGTCCAGTGAAAACAAGCTTAAAAACAAAATTTTAAGTCCGTAGGTATTTTCGTTTTGGAGTTATCGTGGATACTAACATACATCCATCCATACATACCCACGGACGCGCGCACCCACACACATACGCACCACACACACACACACACACACACACACACACACACACACACACAAACACACAAACACACACACACACACACACAGACACAGACAGACAGACACAAACAGGCACAGACGGACGGGCACAGACAGACGGACACAGACCGACAGGCACAGACAGATACATACAGACAGACACAGGCAGACGCAGACAGACACAGACAGATAGACACAGACAGACAGACAGACAGACACAGACAGACACAGACAGGCAGACAGATATAGACAGACAGACAGATGGACAGACACAGACAGACAGATACAGACAGACGGACAGACACAGACAGACACAGACGCAGACAAACAGATACAGACAGACAGGCACAGGCAGGCAGACACAGACAGGCAGAGACAGACAGACTGACAGACATACATACAGACAGACATACATACAGACATACATACAGAGAGACATATACAGACAGACAGGCACAGACGGACACTGACTGACACAGACAGACACAGACAGACAGACACAGACCGACAGACACAGATAGACAGACACAGACACAGATAGACAGACACAGACACAAACAGACAAGACACAGGCAGGCAGACAGACTCGGACGAACGGACACAGACGGACGGGCACACACAGACAGACAGACACAGACCAACAGGCTCAGGCGGATAGGCTCAGGCGGACAGACACAGACAGACAGGCATACATATATACAGACAGACATACATACAGACAGACATACAGACAGACAGACTTACATACATACAGAAATACATACAGAGATACAGACATTCAGACAGACAGACAGGCACAGACAGACAGACGGACGGACATACATACAGGCGGACACACATACAGACGGGCATACAGACAGACAGACATACATACAGACATACAGACAGACACACAGGCAGACATACAGACAGACATACAGACAGACAGACAGACAGACAGACATACATACATACATACACACATACAGACATACAGGCAGACATACAGACAGACAGGCACGCAGGTAGGTAGGCAGGCAGGTGAGAATAATTTTGTTCAATTGCGCGTGGAAACCGAAAATCTAGTGCGTCGACGTAGGAAATGGGACAGATTAAACCATAGATACGTCGTCGTAGAATATTTAAAAACGTTATAGGTCTATACCGTCATCCATATTTAGCCGCCCAATATATCCATGCCACTTTTCAAAAGGAAAAAATGGACGAACTTATTCATGAACCTGATTGCCGATAGTTAAGGATTTATTCGAGATTTTGAAACCCCTTAAAATATACGATGTGGATAGTGTTTGATAATGATAATAATAAAAAAAAAATCCAATTATAGACAACTATTGCATTTGCATATCTGGTGCTGGAACTACAACTATGAAATACTTGCTTTTACAAAACAGGCACCTAGTATTTAGATTATACGTACATAAAAATATAAATAAGTGTTATCTATATTGCCTAGTGTATAAAAACTTATCACGTATATCGGAACAAGGCATGGTATATATTGTAGGTAATTATAAAACAACCAAATCATTCTGTATATATTATCTTCATGCGTACTTAATGTAATAATATGAAATTAACGTAAAAGTCACTCACGAAATACAAGGTATCGCTGTAATAATTTCAAAGCTTATTTATTTTTGGTAGCTGACAGTATGCCTTTATGGTTCACCCTGTATGAACAGTATAGATTGCGAAATTGTGAGTGGGTAGATATAAACTTTAAGAAATAAAATATATATGGCAAAATTGTGCACATATTAAGTGTTTGCAAAAATCTATTGTAAATAATTCGTGAATCACCCTGTAGCAGTAAATATTTTTTGCGGAACTTTTAATGTACATCGAACTTAGCTATCCAATTTAAATAAGAAAAACTAATAAATTCAACATATCTCAACTTTTACGCCTTATATCTCGAAAACTGGTCATAATATCGGATTTAAAATTTGTAACTCTTAAGAGGCTACTATAAATAATATATACTGAAAAAATGGTTACATTTAACGGAGGGACACAGGTTTTGTACTTTCTTAAAATAGAATAACTTTTAATAAATAAATCACCCTGTATATATTGAAGCTTATATATACAAATATATTAATAGTATCTACTTTCTCAAAAATCAATTAGGAAATACAGCGTTTTGAACTAAGTCATAAAAAAAATAATTGTATATTGTGGCTCATTGTGTAAAACACCCTGCATAACAAATATTTGTTGTGCAACGTTTTATCGTTAAAATACCCTATTGGATAGTACCTTTTGAAAAAATGGTTCCCTGAAGTTAAAATAGTGAGTTTCTGCAAAAAGCTACCTTCATATATTTGTGAATCACCCTATAGTTATAAATATTTTGAATTGTATGTATTTACTAATGTATTACTTAAATATGCAGTAAACGTATTTATGCAACAGAAATTTAATCTAGCTCTTAAGTTTGAAAGTACAAATTCCTAAAAACTGGGCATTTTTCGACTTTATATACATAATATAACATTGTTTTTGTAATCACTCTGAAGAAAGTGACTGTATTGTACCAATGAAATAATTTGTAACTTGTACATTTAATACAAACAGTGTCACGATTAGATTAAACGTTACGTACTGTCACATTATTTAAAACAATAAAAAAATTGAAACAATTCTTTCTCTTGTTTGTCTAGACGGTAAAAAACACAATCAACCCCCTATGCTTATCTCAAATACTGAGTATACTGATTAACCTCCCCCTTATAGTCGATCTCGAAAATCGCGCATAGTACCAAGTTGAAACATTACAGATTATATTACTAATTATTAATTAATAAAGACAAAAAAATATTTGATGGTACCCCAGTTTAAAAGGGTGGAAATTGAGACCTTCCCCTTATATTCGATCTCGAAAACTGTGCGTAGTGCCATGGCCATTACACTTTCTCATATATGTAAACAAATTTTGACCAAAAATGTGTAATAAGCAACTTATAAGCCACGATCATCCCCCATTTTGAATTTTTTAATTTTGACAAATGATTTACACTTAGTGATCTGAAAATCCCTAATACCCGACTTTCCAAAAAAAACTGTTTATAAATTTAAAAATGTACAATTTTGCACCATAAAAACGATGCGCCACTGGTTATTTTTTTTATTTTGAAATTATATAAAATGCAATGCATTTTTTTCATTTTCTAAGCCCCCAAAAATGCCCCGCCACTTGTTGGATTTTGCTCATTAACGAACTTGACCTAGATTTTATGGCAAAGAATTTTTGTACCTAATTTCATATCGATTCCTTTAATGGTTCAAAAGATATCGCACGCACACAGACACGAATTTTTTGTGTTTTTCGTGTTATTTAGGCCATTAAATGTCGAGAAATGAAAAAAAGAATTTTTTTGAAAATTTAAACCGATTATATAGCTTTCTCTTTACACGTACGTATATGAGAAAGCAAAAATCAACTAGAAAAGAGCTGATGGTTTTCAAACGGCTGAACATATTTTCTTGAATCACAGCTAAGAACGCTCTCAATCAACTCACCTTTCAAACAAAAAAACGCGTGTCTTTTACCATGCGAAATTTAGGGAATTATAACCTCAATGTATCTAAAAAAAAATATAAATAAAAAGGAAAGTAAAAATCTACGGTAACCTAGGATCCAAGTTACGGTACTCTACAATCTATTGAGAGGATCCTAATTTACCGTCGATTTTAATTTTCCTTTTTATGTCCATCTTGCCAGACAAATGGAGGTTATAATTTTCGCGTGGTAGAAGACACGGCCAACAAAAAAAAAACTAAATCGAAGTCGGTTCCTCTGTTTTTGAGCTACCGTGCTACAGGCAGATATACACGTTAAACTGATAACACCCCTTTTTTCGTCGTGGTTTAAAACTAGTAATATAATCTAACAATTTTTAACAGTTTTTATGTGTATTATTAATTTGATATAAATCCTCTTCCACGGTCCTGGTGGGGACATATCTACTTCAGGGCTATAGCAACCCTCCCTTCGCGTGCTCTTGATTTCCTCTGTTTTTCCAGAGGAATTCATGTCTTATCCTAAACCCTGTTTGTTCTTAAAACATTCATTTAGTCAGTTGATCTTTCTGAAAAGTATGGTGAAACATCCGCAAGTAGTCTTCTTAGATTAAGAACATATCTGAAAGTAACTGCCTGCATGAAACTAAAACACAAGAGAAATTTATTGACATATGTATTTTATAGACTATACTTCACAGGATCATTTCTGTAGTTAGTCTTCGAATACTCTGTTTAACATATAGAGCATTTTGCACGAAATACAGGGCAAAACGTTTGTGAGCTTTATGAGCACCAGGAAGGAAGTAGCCTGCAATATACTAAGGGCACAGAACAACCCAGAGAATACATGAAACGGAAAAGAGCAGAAAATCTAGAATACAAGATGTAAGATGGCAAGGGAAGGGAAAAATAATCAAAGATGGATGTAGTATGCTATGCAGTGGGGAGGGAAAGCAAGGGCAAAAGTGAGTAGAGCCATACAATGTATAGCAGTTAATCGGAGGATAGCAGTATTAAAGTTAGAAACAGAAACAAAAAGGAAAATGGCATTGGTAGGGATCTATGCGCCCACGGAAACGAGCGATGAAGAAGAAAAAGACTAGTGTTATGAAGAGTTACAAAAAGTGATGGCGGAAATACCTAGACAAGATAAAGTAATCGTGTAGGGGACTTTAACGCACAAGTAGGAAGGGAGACTTTTCTAAAAAAGGTACGAGGAAAACACGTAATACATAATGCCAAATGGATACAAAATGTGTGAACTAGATTTAACTAAATTTTACAACATCCAAGGATCCGTACAGTGACCTGGAGACACCCAAATGGAACCGCTGAAACATAAATCGACCACATACTAATGACGAAAAAGAACGTGAAAGAAGTAATGAATACAAGACCATACAGGGGCAAATGGAGATACGGATCACTACTTAGTAGTAATCACAATGAATTATAAAAGGGAAGTAAGAACACAAAATACAAAGCAAGAAGTAATTGGGAAGTGGAGGTACTGATTAATGAAGACATATAAAATAGGTATGAAGAAACCATAGAAGAAAGCGGAGGAAGAAACGCAAGAGGATGTGGAACATAAATGGCCAGTCTTAAAAATAACGTTATAACAGCAGCAGAGAAAACGATAGGAAGCAAACAAAGGAAATAAAAAACAAAGAATGGTTCGATCAAGAATGTCGACACATAATTGAAGATAAAAACAAGATTTGGAGGGAGTGGTTAATAAATAGAACGGAAAAAAAGAGGGAGCAGTACAAGAATATTAGAAACAGACCGAAAAACTTTCAAAAGAAAAAAAATGAGTGGATGAATGAGAAACTACAGGAAATAGAGAAGGAAAACAAAAATAACAATCTGAGAAACTTTTACAATAAAATTAAAAGAGACCCGACTAAACCAAGAATGAAAATAAGAACATTTAAAAACAAAGATGTTATATCAACACATAAAGAACACGAAATTAAAGAATTATAGGAAGAACACATATGACAACAACAAAAACCAAGGGAGGAGAGACAAAAACAAAGACAAACAATAGAACAATGGAAAGAAGAGAAAAATTAAGAAAAAACAACAAAGGAACCAACAATAGAAGTAAGGAAGATTATCAAAGACTAAAAACGGCAAATCTCCAAGAAATGATAACATACCCAACGAATTATTAAAATACGGAAGAGAAAAGATAAGTATGTAAGATACATAAATTGATAAGAGAGATATAGAAAAAGGAAACAATACCAAAAGAATGGAGTAAAGGAATATACTGGGTGTTTCTAAATGGATATCGGAGTTTTAACGCTTTGTAGTATTTATTACGGAAAACTTAAAATTATAATTAATACATGAAATGAAAGAGCAACTCAAATAGTTATACCTACAAGCTTACAAGTGTTCAATGTGAGCACCTTTAATCACATGGCAGACATTAAGTCGATAGCCCAGTTCTTCCCAAACGTTGATTAGTGTTTGCGGTGTAATTGTTGCAACAACTGCCTCAATCCTGTTTATTAGGTCGGGTACGTCTGCTGGTAGTGGAGGCACATACACATGACCCTTTATAAACCCCCACAGGTAGAAATCACATGGCGTCAGATCGGTTGAGCGTGGAGGCCATGCGAAATAAACTCCGTCATCAGAAGTGGCGGTGCAGATCAACGGAATAATGACTATTATTATAATAATGAATATTCAAAGCAAAAATCTATGGATTACAAATCAATGAGGACGAAAGAAAATATATGACATACAATAAGAACCGAGGGCAACATGACCTAAACGTAGAACAGTATACGTTCGAAGGAGTAGAGACATTTAATTATTAGGGAACCTAATCGCAAGGCCAACAGAACTGCAAAAATACTTGAAGAGAGAATACAGAAAGGAAACAAAGCATGTTACGCCAATAAAACACTTAAAAAGTAAACACGTACAAAAAACAACAAGAATAAAGATATACAAGACACTGATAAAACCGGTGGTGACATATGGTATGCAGACATGGCCATCACGCCAGCTGAGGAAGAAGAATTAAGAAAATTCGAAAGAAAAATATTGAAAAACATCTTAGGGTCACATCTCAGAAGGAAAATGAATTTTGAGTTATTGAAGGAAATACAAGGAGAAGATATAGTAAGACACATTAAAGCACAGAGACTAAAATGGTTTGGACATATCATGAGATGCCATTAGACAAGGATAATTAGTATAATAACGGAGTGGAAACCAGACCAAAAAAGAAATAGAGGAAGACTGAAAGGAAGCTGGTGGGAAGGTGTACTTGGAGACCTGAGACTAATGGAAAAAGAAAACTTGAAAGAAACGTACAATAATAAGAGTGGAGAAAAGTAGTAGAAGAAGCCGAAACACACCATAAGCTGTAGATATTGGAAGAGATGAGGACTAATCGACCTCATTAAAGGGATTTACAACATCCACTTGGATGAGGCTATATCCCATATATATATATATATATATATATATATATATATATATATATATATATATATATATATATATATATATAATATGCCCATCTAAAGTCCCCCCAATCCTATTATGTGAACTTGAATTTAATAAAATTTTGGGAAACCGCACTAAGGCTCTTATACAACGTTTTTGATGGTATTTAGTGACGTAATCATTAAAAATGGCGGACAGCCGCCATTTTGTAAAATGATCTTAATGGGATCATATCTCAAATAATACCACATTTGAAAGCTCGTTCCAAGTTCTTTTCAACGACACCAACAACCTTAAAATATTACTACTGATTCATGAGTTTCAACACAAAAACGCCGATTAATGTTTTGGGGTTCATGTGGTGAAACTCATAAATCAGTAGTAATAATTTAATGTTATTCATGTCCTTGAAAATAACTTGAAACGAGCTTTCAAATGAGTTATTACTTGCCATATGATCCCATTTAAAATTATTTTACAAAACAGCCGCCATTTTGTAAAATAATTTTAAATGGGATCATATGGCAAGTAATACCTCATTTCAACGACATCAATAATTAAAATATTACTACTGATTCATGAGTTTCAACCCAGAAACGCCAATTAATGTTTTGAGGTTCACGTGTTGAAACTCCTACATCAGTAGTAATATTTTAATGTTGCTGATGTTGTTGAAAAGGACTTGAACCGAACTCTCAAATGAGGTATTACTTGCCATATGATCCCATTTAAAACATTTTACAAAATGGCGGCTGTCTGCCATTTTTAATGATTATGTCACTGAATACTATCAAAAACGTTATAAAATTATTGGTAGTATACTTGTTTTAACAAAAGTGAAGTTTCGTTATTGGCAAAATTTCGTTACAGATAACTTTCATTACACAATCGTACTAGGTATAAGCCTGTAGGCTTAAAAATTACACACACGAAGTGCACACAAATAAAGTGATGACCAGTTGTTGTTGGATACGCAGCGGATACTATTCTTTATTCTTTGTCGTTTTAAAAAATGATTTTATAATATAGGAACATTTTTACAATCTGTACATTGTGGAACATTATATTTTTTAAAAATTATTATTAATTTTATTAAATACATAAATAAAAAGTTCACCTCGAGTAGGATTTGAACCTATGACCTGTACTTTGCTAGAGTACCGCGCTAACCAACTACACCATCAAGGTTCAAGTCCCAATCAATGTAAATTTTGTCTTTATCTATGTATATATTTAGAATTTACATCAGTTCTACATACATAAAGACAAAATTTACATCGATTGGGGCTTGAACCTTGATGGCGCAGTTGGTTAGCACAGTGCTCTGGCAAAGTACGGGTTGTAGGTTCAAATCCTACTCGAGGTGAACTTTTTATTTATGTATTTAATAAAATTAATAATAATTATATTTTTTATTTTTTTGGAATTTCTTAAAAGAATAGTATTTTATTACATTTCACTCTAGAGTTATGTATTATGTTTCAGACGCACCATGGTGTGGCCATTGTAAGGCTTTAGCTCCTGAATATGTTAAAGCTGCTAAAGCCTTAGCCGATGCAGGATCATCAATTAAACTAGGTAAAGTAGATGCAACACAAGAAACATCCCTTGCCGAAGATCATGAAATTAAAGGTTATCCAACACTGAAATTCTTTAAAAATGGAACACCAATTGAGTACAGCGGTAATTTTTTTTATATTAACATATTCTTAATTTTTGAACAATTTGTTGTATAGGCGGACGTTCTGCTGATGAAATCGTTAACTGGTTGAACAAAAAAACTGGACCACCTGCTAAAGATGTAACAGATGTAAATGCAGCTAAAGCTCTTATTGATGAAAATGATGTAGTTGCTATTGGCTTTTTCAAAGATCAATCATCAGATAACGCTAAAGTTTTCTTAGACGTTGCTACCACAAATGATGATTTTCCATTTGGAATTACATCTGATGAAAGTGTTTTCCAGGAATACTCTGCCAAATGTGGTGATATTATTTTATTTAAAAAGGTAAATCAGTTAACTTATATTTTACACATTTAATGATAATTCTCATTCCAGTTTGATGATAAAATAGTTAAGTTTGAAGGTGAATTGAATGTAAAGAACTTAAAGAAATTCTTATCAACTGAATCGTTACCTCTTCTTGTGGAATTTAACCATGAAACTGCTAGAAAAATCTTTGGTGGTGAAATCAAGAGTCATTTACTTCTCTTCCTTGGCAAATCACATGAAAAGACGTCTACAATTGAAGAAGCAGCCAGATCAGTTGCTAAACCTTTCAGAGAAAAGGTCTTGTTTGTTACCATCGATACAGATGAAGAAGATCATCAAAGAATTCTGGAATTCTTTGGAATGAAGAAAGATGAATCTCCTGCTGCACGTTTAATCAAACTTGAAGAAGATATGTCTAAATTCAAACCAGAAACTGATGAACTTACTGCAGAGAGTATTCAGAAATTTGTCGAGGACTTCCTAAATGATCAAGTAAAACCACATTTGTTAAATCAAGACCTTCCAGAAGATTGGAACAAAGGCCCTGTTTATACACTTGTTGCCAGTAACTTTGACAGTATTGCCTTTGACCCTACAAAAGACGTATTGGTAGAATTCTATGCACCTTGGTGCGGACACTGCAAACAATTAGCTCCTATTTACGAAAAGATTGGAGAACATTTCAAAGATAATGATGATGTTATTATTGCCAAAATGGATGCAACTATTAATGAGTTAGAGCATACTCGTGTTTCAAGCTTCCCAACTATTAAATTTTATGCCAAGGGTGAAAATAAAATTATTGAATACAGTGGTCCGAGAACATTTGAGGGAATTACTAAATTTATAGAAAGTGGTGGTGTTGATGGAGCAAATGTAGAAGAACCTTTCGAAGAAGAAACTGAAGATGATGATAGTCCAAAGAAAGATGAATTGTAATGTTGGAGTTTTATACATGTACTGTTTTTTTTTTTAAGTTTTCGAAGATTTACACATAGTTTTTTTTACTTATGCGGTTTTTCTTTAAATTAATTTTATTAATACTGTATTGATTTCATGTGTATTTATGCTTCCGACCTCTGTTAAGAGGATAATCTTTTAATGTTACCTCCATTTGGAGGGATTGTGAGACTGGTTGTGTGCATCTGTATTATAAATCTGCAAATCAATAATATTCATGTCATTATTACTTTTAGTTTCACATTCCTTTTATATTCGATTATTTATATACTAATTAATAGAAAAAGAATTTTATTAGGGGCATTCCAGATTTTTTTATAGAACCACATGTTTAAAATATTACAGTAGTCGATGTACAAAATATTTTGTCAAATTTTGAATGTATCTTCACATTTTGTGAAGTGAAACAAAAAATACATTACTAAACCTGTCTTTTATTTTTAACACATTAAGTACGGTTGTAGAGTTGTAAGTGGGAACCCTGTGGAAAAGCATTCTTTATTTGGTTATCATATTTACATGGATTGTATTTTATGTGGTTTAGATCCTTATTTTAAAATTTTTGCATTTAGTTTATACAATTTTAAATTTTTTTTGAGGCACTACCTTGTACCTTACGGGCTATTGCAAGTACTGCTGCAATTTAAACATTTAGGTAATATCGTGTACCTCGTTCTACCTGCCTAACATATTGAATCTTGCACGTTTGCAACACAATCGGAATAAATCTGTTTATTGTCTGTGGTAGTGTACATGTGTATGATATAGGTGAATGTGAAGCTGAAGAAAAGAGGCTAATGTATTTGTGAAAGAGGTGATGTCTGACGATAATAATGAAAGTGAATTTAAGGACGTTTATACAAATACCAACCAAGTTTGGGGACGGAGGGGAATAGTGCGAAAGAAATTCCCAAAAAAAATTGCTAAAGCTATTGCTACAAATAGAAACTTGAAAGTGATGAAGAAGCAGTGTTAAGCACTATAAAGTGGATTACTGCTGATGAGTCCTTGTCAAAAGATTTTGATGTTACTGCATAGGACACTGAAATAAAAGCTGAATATTATGAACAATTCATAAATACCACTGGACGTATTCAAAATCTAAGCCACTGATGAAATGGTGTATCAAACAAATCTATATGCAGGACAACAGCTACAGAAAGAAACTTAAGAGAAGGTCATACTATGAAATAGCTTTCTACAAACCATACACAAATGAAATTTTTGGTACACATGTAGATGGGACTCCTTCAGGTACCCAGAATAAAATCCTATTGGAGTATCAACTTTTTGTACTGTAACAAGATGAAGCAAATTACGTCAAGAGACAGATTTGAGCAACTGTTTAGAATATGGCATTTCTACAATAACAAAGATGATAGTCTCGGAAAATTAACACCTTTGATAGAAAAATTAGTTGAAAGATTCTAAACAGTTTTAATTCCTGGCACATCAGTATGTAATGATGAAACAGTGGTTTCATTTCGTGACCGCCTCAAGTTGAAACAATATATCAAGAATAAGCACCACAAGTTTGAATTAAAGTTGTACAAGCTTTGCACAACACATGGATATACTTATAACTTAAAAATGTATTGCGGAAGAGATACTGAACCTTGTCATAATGCAACTTCTTAACTAAAATCTGTTTACCTTTAGTCCTTTACACAACAGAAATAGTTAAGCTCCTCCCACTAAATTTTGGCCAATGTAAGCAGTGACCAGTTTTACACAAACAAAATTATAAATACCCGGAAATTTAAAAACCACAAATTGAAATTCACTTTTTCAAGACTAAATTACAAAGCGTCATATTTTTAGTATTGGCACTTTAATACACATCAGAAGTTTTAACTTATTTATTACTTGTAAAATACTGAGACTGCAAATCATTACAGTAAAGCAAAGTTTGGAAATTACAGGTGGACTTTGGTATAAACAAAGATTCGTCACATACTATCTTTTTTTCAAATAGTTTTTAATTATATAAAATAAAGTAACACATAGTTTTTTTTTTTGGGATACAAACGTTTAGTGTTATTAAATTAGTGAAGAAGACTGGTTTTAAGGACAGTTGTACAAGTCTAGTTGCTGTAAAATGCTGCAACATGTATCATGTACCTATTATATTTTTTATTTAAAGTAAACTAAAGTGATTAAATCAAATTTCACCAGTGGTTAATTATTTTAACATGGTAGTAGAGCGTGGTTGATTAGTTTTCTTTTTGTTAGTTCGTGCTGCTGGTGAAAGGAAAGTTTGTTTAAAAAAAATTAACAAAAACGTTGTGGCTGCTGAGTGTTGTTGGTCGTCGTTTAGCCGCGTTTGTCGTTTGCTGTGTTGAGATAACAATATGGCCGAGAAGAAAGACGAATTATTTTTACAAGTTTTTGATGGCTTAAATTATGATAAATGGAAATTTAGGCTGAATCTGTTTTTAGAAATGAAAGATTGTCTGGAAATGATTACTTATGAGTCAAGGCCTGAGATTATTAATGAGGGTTCATGGAAGGAAAAGGAAATCAAAGCAAAAAATTATATTGTAAACAGCATAACAAACACTCAGCTTGAATTAATTATATTTGAAGATTCGGCAAGAGACATGATTAAGAAATTTGATGAAATTTACCTTATTAAAAGCAGTGCTGTAAAATTGTTATGCAAAAGAAAGTTGTTGGAACTAAAAATGAAACAGAATCAAAACCCTGTAGAGTTTTTCAATGATTATGAGAAGAGAATTAACAAACTAAAAAAGGCTGGTGAAATTGTTAGTAATGATGATAAGCTAAATAATTTGTTGCTTGCACTGCCTGAGAGTTTATCACATGTTGTCGATATAGTTGATGCCCTACCCAATAAAGACAAGTCCGTAGAATATGTGAAATCAAAATTATTAATGGAATATCAGAAGAAAGAAAGTGCCAGTACAAGTGGAAGCAGTAGCTATTATCCCCAGGCTTTTAATTCAATGAGACAGTATCAAGGAAACCGAAGTTTTACAAATTACAACAACAATTTTAAGCAGAATAGCTCGAACACTAGTTACAATCAAACTAATAATGCAAAACCAAATGAGAATTATCAGAATAGAACACAGAATTTTAGCCAAAACTATAATAATCAGAAGAAATGTCATCGCTTTGGACACATACAGAAGTTTTGTAGAAGTAATCCTAGCAACAGCTATCAAAGGACAAATCAAAATACAAGGATAGCAGGAAATACACAGCTTGAAGAGAGACAGGAAGATAAAAAGGGCAGAAATACATTTAATGTTGAAGGTATGATGACGAAGGCAGAAACAGAGAAGAAAGAATCGAGTGTTAGTGAAGAAAATGTTATGTGGCTTTTGGACAGCGGGTGCTCTGATCATATAGTAAACTCAGATCAGTATTTTAGCAAGGTAGTAAGATTGAAAAATGAATTGAATATTAAGGTAGGTGACGGTTTTTGTTTAAAATCCAATATGATTGGAAATGTTGTTTATCTTAAAGTAAATAATGAATTTATTAAAACAGAAATTAAAAATGTTTATTATGTAGGGGAGAGTGGGGTACTTTCGGCGGTGGGGTAGATTCGTCAAGCGTTAAAAAATCTCCATGGATTTTTAAATTTCGCGGTAAAGTTGGCTCTTAGTGTTTTCCCCACTTTGTGTTTTGTTGTTGTGTCGGTGATAACGGCCAACGGGTCAGTGAAAAAAAATATTTATAGGCGAAATTAAGGTAAATATTTATGTAAAATTAATACATTTCTTCAAAGTAATGACGTTATACAAGTCAGTTATTGTTATAAATTTCTTTTGAAATGCGTTCTAACCTAAAATATCTTGGGCATAGATTTAAGTAGCCCAAATGTAATAGAACTGCAGGTGGGGTAGATTCAACAATTGTGTGGGGTAGATTCGTCCAGACGAATCTACCCCACACACAATTGCGTCTGCATTGATTCTGTAGCAAGTTTAGAAAATATTGTAAATTATTGGATATTTATATTTTTCAAACTTTCTAGATGGCTCGAAAGTACACTCAAAAGACTCATCGATGAAAATAGTATGAAAAGGGCTATAAATGAATGCCTTAAAAACAAAATGAAAGTCACTGGGGCAGCCAGGCAATATGGCATCAAAAGAACTACACTGCAGTCTAGAATTAGATCTCTGTTGAAGAAGAAACCTTTAAATGATTTATGATATTATCAATATTGATTCTGGAAACGAGTCATCAGAAGAAATACAATTTAGCAGTAAATATACTGTTAAACAAGTATTTACAGTTGATCAAGAAAACCAATTACGAGACTACATCAAAAAATCTGATCTTCATTATGGATTAACATATTTACAGATCATGACAATTGCATTCCAATTTGCGAAATCGTGTCTCTGCAGTAGAATTCCTGTTAACTGGGACACCAATAAAATGGCAGGTATGTTCGCATAGAATTCAAGGTTAACCTAATTCACACCTAAGCATGTCCATGAAGGATCTTTTCACCCCGCATGTTTTTGACAGATATCTCCATTTATAAAACGAACCAAATTCAGGTAGCATAAAAAATTAAGAGTTACACATTTTACATTTTAAGTAAAGATTGGCTGCTGGGATTTATGGAGAGGC
Source organism: Vesta saturnalis (assembly GCA_036346205.1). Lineage (NCBI taxonomy): Eukaryota > Metazoa > Arthropoda > Insecta > Coleoptera > Lampyridae > Vesta > Vesta saturnalis. The sequence continues at coordinate 770,448 of JARFJB010001795.1, forward strand.
ATAGTGATCTGTCACTGCGAAAGCCGGAAAGTACAAGTTTAAGTCGTTCGATAGCATTCAATAAACCTGTAGTAGACGACTTTTTTGTCAAATGTGTCTGTGTCTTAGAGAAATATCAACTGACCCCTGAAAGAATATGGAATTTGGATGAGACTGGTGTCACTACAGTTATGAAGCCTATCAAAGTTGTTTCCACAAAAGGGAAAAAGCAAGTTGGACAAATTGCATCAGCAGAAAGGGGAACATTGGTCACTTTTGTTGGTATAGTTAATGCTATCGGTACTTCTCTTCCACCTGTATTTGTTTATCCTAGAACACGCAATCCAACAGAATATTTAACAAAAGGGTCACCAACAGGCTCTATTGCACTTGGTAATAAGTCAGGATGGATGACTGCAGATCTATTTCTTGACATTTTAAAGCACATTGTGAGTCACACAAATAGTATTTACTGAGTCTGATTTTATGGCGAGCTATGTTACTGACAGACCTATGAGCAGTCAAGATAAGGTGACTCCAACAACTTCTCAGGATGTTAACAACAGAATGTTTTCGGAACACAGCACAGCGAGTAGAATAGTATTACCTCAAACTCCTAAAGATAATGAGCAGTTGTCGAATGTGTCTAGAAGTCGTGACGAATCAAATTTGTCAACACTGTACTTCAATCCAGATGCACCATCTATTTCTGGCCAAAACATTATTAATAATTCTTCAATACCCACTTTGAAAGAACTTTGTCCCAATCTTAAAGCAAATTTCACAAAAAAACGAAACACCAAAAGAAAATCAGAATGCACTGTTTATACAAAACTCCTGAATTATTGATCCGAGAAAATCTAGAATTAGAAAAAAAAGGAAGCAAACAGTTATAAAAAAAGAAACAAAAAAAAATTTATTCAAAAGAAAGCCAGTGACAACCAAAACAATGAAAAAATGGATAAGCAGTTCAAGTAGTGAATCTGATATTTCTTTGGCTGATGTAAACTTCAACAGTAGTAATGACTTCGAAGAATTTGAAACGACATCTAGCCATGAATTTGAAATTTCCAGTTTTGTTATGATCAAATTTCCAGGAAAAATAGCAGTTGTTCACTACATAGGTTGTGTACAAGAAATACATTGCAATTCTCTTACAATTAAGTTCCTAAGGAGAAAGGGAAGCAGCAACAAATTTGTTTATCCCGATGTCGAGGATATCTCAGATATTGATTTTTCGGACGTTGTTGGAAAATTAGACACTCCTTCGCAAACTGGGACTGCAAGATCCGCCTCAATATACGTATTCAACTATAATTTCAGCGATATTATTGTAAAATAAACATTTCATGTGTATTTTTTCTAATAAAAAATATTTTATCATATATTTTTTCTAATAAAAAATATTTTATCATATTTTTAGGTTATTATATATACTGACGAAAGTACCCCTTGCCTATGACGAAACTACCCCACCGGTGGGGTAGTATCATATTACAGGAAATTTTTGGAAAAAATAGAAAATATATATTAAAAAAAATAGTGGAGTTTGACTTGGAAAACTTCATTTCTTATTTAAATCTAGCTAATTCCGAAAATATAGTGACATTTTTTAAAAACTGCCGAATGTTCCCCATTCTCCCCTACCAAATATACGTCAAAATTTGTTGAGTGTATCTACCATTGTTAGTCATAATTCTATTGTTTTTGAAAATGACTCGGCAAAAATTTATAATAAAAGAAAAAGTTTAATTGCAGTTGCAAATAAAAAGAATAAGTTGTTTGAAATAAATTCTAAAGTTATTAAAGATCAAAATATTAAAAATTTGTCATGTGTTTCTTTAACAAGTAAAACTGAAATGTCCAATCAAGAAAAATTGCATCGCATGTTAGGTCATACAAATTTTAGAGAATTGAAATATTTATGAGTAGAACAATTAATTGAAGGATTACCTAAAAGTATTGACAATGCTAATTTGAAATGTGAGATTTATATAAACAATGAGATCGTGGATACAGTTAAAAACTTTTAAGCGGCATTGAAAGAAGATATTTTAATTTAAATTCAAATATCTTTTTATTATTGCCTAATAATCATAATGTGATTTTTCTTAATTTACCCCTTAGTACGTCTCAATGCACGACTTGCACAAAGAGTTTGCATTTCATTTTTCCGAATGCTTCCTCTGTCTAACTCTGACTTGACGAAGGTACAAGTTCTCCCACCGGTCATATGAAAATCCGTCTGCTGTGTACAATTATTGTTTATACATTTATATAAACAATGATACAATGTTTAAGGGGGCGTGTTAAAGCATTTTTTATACAATAATGTACATTAATAATAGATATTTATATTCCTGAGAGCCATAATCTACAATTATGCCCGTGGTACATACAATGTTTTATTTTATTTTGCACCATGCAACTGGAACAAAATTTTAAAAAGATTCAGTATTTTCGGCAAGTTTTTAAATGCAAATGCAGTGAAATAAAGTCGACAGTAGGCTAATTTGTTGTTACTAAGATACTGTGATATTGCTAAATTGTTGCTAAGGTACTGTTTGTTTGTAAATAATTTGCATTCTAAAATGGAAGGTGAAAACGCAAAGACTAATTTGTTGTTACTAAGATATTGTGATATTGCTATTAATATTATTATTGTTAAATTAAAGGTTGTATAGTAAGGTTGTTGTTTCAATAATTCTTTCAACTTACGTGAAATATGTCATGGGTCAGCTGTCAATCATGCTGCTTAGCAACAATGACATTTCCGTGCTATAAAGACCACATTACGCCCGCATTTGGAGGCGTATAATAGATATTTATGTATTAAGGGCATAATCAGAAGATTATGGCTCGAGGGAATGTTAAAAGCCCGACTCGAAGCGGAGGGCTTTTCTGAGAGCCATAATCTACAATTATGCCCGTGGTACATACAATGTTTTATTTTATTTTGCACCATGAAATTCGAACAAAATTTTAAAAGGATTCAATACTTTTTTTTTATTAATTTTTAAATGCAAATGCAGTGAAATAAAGTCGACAGTAGGCTAATTTGTTGTTACTAAGATACTGTGATATTGCTATTATATATCATGTCATGTGTTTGCTGTCAATCATGCTGTTTAGCATCAATGACATTTCCGTGCTATAAAGACCACATTACGCCCGCATTTGGAGGCGTATAAAGAACATTATGGTGGCAAAATAAAATAAATGTATAAACAATGGTTAAAGTGAGTTTAAGTTAGTGTAAACATAACCTTAAATGTAGGTAGAGTAGACACCAATATAAAATACCAGGAAGCAGTTTTTTCAATTATATGTGCGTCCGGGATGTGTGTTGCATATGGCGGAAAACAAGTTTCCGGTTAATAATACATAATAATGAATATATACATATTTTAAGTTATTTAATATTTAGAATATATTTTTAAGCAACGATATAACTAGTCATGCATTTATTCAAAAAAATATTTACACTTCCTGATACAATAAAGTAAAAAATATAAATTGTGACATTTTTAAAGTTAAATCTTGCAGAACAATGATCGTTACGCCTATGAATTAAAACCATAAATCAAATTGAATCTTGTATTATGTAGTATTCAATACAACACTTTTTAATGTGCACAACGTTATTATAAACACTTGATTGCTACCAGTAATTATTATACAGGATACTTTAAATCAGTCCAAATATTCAAAACACTTTTACAAACACCACTTTCTTCGATCAAACCACCAAGAATGAGTCATACTTGTGTGTTCAATATGGCGAATTGGGTTATTGAAAAAAAATGTATCCATTGTTTTTCATGTATCTTTTAAAAGCTTCCATAAATTATATTAATAGTCGATGCAAAAAACTCTTAAAAAATTTGTTGTTAACTTATTATAAGCAATTTAAAATTGATAAAATTTTAAAAAGAATCACGCGACTACAAACGCGCCACGATTGGTCGGAATGTATGTGACGTCATAATGTTAAATTAATTCTCAATAGTATAGTGTCAACGGCTTCTACATGTAAATTGACTAAAAATATCCGAAATTTAGTGCAAAAAAATTATTTATAATAGCTTGTTTAGTTATGTGTGATAAAGTTTACAGTTAGGTTGGCAACTAAACTTGTGCGGTACTACATCAACTTTAATTTTTGTTCTACTTCCCATTTTAGTATAGTAAATATAATTCTCAATGTCTTCTTTCAGCTAAAAAAACATCAAATCATGAGAATTACATATTTAAATGACATTATAACAACGGAAGAACCACCATTATATATTATTTAATCGTTCATAGAAATTTTTTTGAAGTTATGATTCTGGAGTTTAGTTAAACAATTTTATTATCGAATTCTATTTATTCAATTTATACGTGTACATAAATAATTATTAATTGCTATATTATCATAAAAGCACTATACCTTTAAGGTTTGACATTTTTGATATATTTATCAATATATTGACGATAATAACAAGATGTAATCGATTAATATCAGCTGTATGCTACGATGAGTAAAAATAAAGATTGTGACAACACACGCGCTCTGGTTTGTTCGGGAACTTTCGGCGTGTTTCCGGTACTAGGTTCAAAAATGAATTTTTAATGTAATATAACTTTTGATTTAGAGCAAAAAAAAAACTAAAAATAGTTTTGTTATAAAACGTATATATGATCTTTCCATTAATTACAAAAAAAAAATTTTTCAAAAACCTTATTCCGTCACAATTTTTAAATACGGTATATAGCTCAACGTTCCTTCCTAGTATTTTATATTCTAAGGTAGACACAGAGGTGGATGTGCGTGTAGAGCAATGTAAGCGTTGTTACAGTATTATCATTGTTTATTAAATGCATAAACAATGGTATTATTAAAGGAAGGATTAAATACATGTAAATCTGAAAAAGTGTGTTTAATTATTTAATAGTAATACATGGTACGTAGATAATTGCGCCAGTGGTTATAATAAGCCTGGATGGAGAATTTTTACCCCCGTGTAGAAAGTTCTTTCCGTTCTGCTGACAAAAGAAAACTTTTAAGCTTCAGTCAAACTAGTATTGTTGGAACGATTGCCAATGTGAAATATGCTCTAGATGTAGCTGCAAATTTATTATCTGTAAGTCAGATGGCTGATAAAAGCTTTGTTTTAATGCTTAATTGCACCAATTGAATTTACCGGTTCCAAAATTGGTGGTATTTACAAGTTAAATCAAGTGTCTTGTACCGAGAATAATATTGTTTATACATTTGTATAAACAAAGATAATATGCAAGGTAGTTCAAGTGAAGAAACTGCATTGACCTGGCATAGATGTCTTGGGTATCTCAGTAACCATAGCATTTCTTTATTAACAAATAGACTTGTTGATGGTGTAAATATTCAAGAGTATACAAATTCCCCATGGGTACATTGTTTTGAAGCTAAACAAACAAGGAAGAGTTTTCCAAAGGGGCAAGCTAGAAGAGCCAATGGGTAATACATACAGATATCTGTGGTCTAATGTCGGAAACTAGTTGGGGTGGTTCAAAGTATGTGCTTATATTTACTGATGATTATTCTCGAAAAACGTTTGGTTATTTTTAAAAATTTAAGTTTGAAGTTTTTTCTAAATTTAAAAGAGTTCAAAAATTTGGTAGAAAGTCAAACTAATTTAAAAATAAAGAGGTTAAGGTTTCATGAATTAACTGTACCTTATACTCCTGAACAAAATTGGGTTCAAGAACGTTTCAACAGAACCACAATCGAAAAATCAAGACCTTTATTGCACGATTCTGTTTTCCCAAACAGTATTGGGTAGAAGCCATCTGTTTAAGAAGTAGAAGTCCTTCTGTTGCTATGAAAGATTCTACCCCCGAAGAACTATGGACTGGGTTTAACCTTAATCATCCTAGAGTTTTTGCTTGTTGTGCGTATGTACATACCAAAACAACTGAATACAAAATTTGATTCGAAATCCAAGCCAATGATTATGGCAGGATATTGTGATTATACAAAAGGGTACAGGTTAGCTGATCCAAATAATCCACGGAAAATTGAAAGACGTTACATTTCTTGAGGATGCAGGAATCTGTAAATAATGAAGTATTAAATAACACTGTTGATGCTGACAACATATTTTATCTTAATAATAATAAAAACAATGATGCTGCTACTGATTCAGAAGAACATGTGCCTCATTCAAATTCAGCCAAAGTGTCTGATCATGTAGTTGCTGACACATTAAGTTCTTCCAAACCAGTGTTACAACAATTACCCCCCACTTCTTCGTCCTCCAGCAGTTTGGACGAAACACTACTTGGTTGAACTGATGATGCTTGTATGCAACTTGTTGTTGTGCTAATCCTTCAGAGCCATTATCAGTAGATGAAGCAACCAACTGTTCTGATAAGGACAAATGGATTGAAGAAATGAAGGTTAAGTATAGCTCTTTTTTTTAGCAATAATGTGTGGGTTTTAGTTGACGTCCTAGGGATACTAATATGTCTTCAATAAATGGATTTTTAAAATAAAACATGGTAGCAATAACGATATTCGTTACAAAGTGCGACTAGTGGCAAGAGATTTCTCTGTCATCGATTGAACATATTAATGTCACCACGACCTGCTTACATAGTGATCTTGAAGAACAAGTATATATGGCACAACCTGAATTATTTATAGAAAAAGGGCAAGAGTCTAAAGTTTGTGTATTAAAAAAGGCCATTTATATACTATAAAACAAGCTTCTAGATCTTGGAATAAAAGGGTAAACGAAGTTCTAGAGAAAGCACGGTATAAAAGATAAAAAATTAAACCTTGTTTATTATCAAAAATTGAGAATAATTTTATAGTCATCATTGATGATTTTTTGTTTTTCACAATAATAATATTGAAAAGAACAAATTGTTTTATATACTAAAAGAGCATTTTGATACTCAAGATTTAGGTAAGGCATAAAATATTTTAGGTTTGGAAATTTTGAGAGATGAATCAAATAAATCAATTTATTTAAATAAAAAATCTTATATTTCTAAAATAATTGATAAATTTGGTTTTTCAAATGCCAAGGAGGCTTATACTGCTATTAAGCCGAACCTCAAATTAAATATCTGGTGTGGAACACCACACGACCTCCCAACTTACAAAATGGAAATTAAAAGAAATGAAACATGTTTTTTTTTTTAAGGATAATTATGCAACTTCTTTTATAATAAGTTCATTACGAAAGAGGCAACATTATAAAAACAGAAACAATAATATATGTCAAACATACAGAGGTTAATAGAAATCTAGACGCTAACTTAAAAAATTGAAAGAAAAGAAATAATCTTTATTATAATTTGATAACTATGTTTGGATTTGTGAATGCTTCTATCATTTTAAAATTGAAGTTTTTCACAACTTTACACTTACATCATAACTCGATTAAATTTTATTAAATGTGTTTTTTGGCTGGCAAATTTCATTGTTAGCTTTCGTCGTAGAGAGTGTTCTGGTTTGTCATCTTTGAGGCAGTTTAATAATATTTAATTTTATGACCTAGTTATTCTTTACTAAAAATTTTATAGTTGGCTTTATGTTTCCCAAACTGTTATACTAATAGCAGGCTTATGTTTATGTTTTAATTTTTCAAATTTGACAGAATTGTTTACTACATCTTTAACAATTTTTAACAAACATTACTACTGACGAAGATAACTGTAAGTGTTATCGAAACGTTTAGATTGTATAATTTAAAGTACACCATTTAAAAATCCCAAAAAGATAAGTATTTTATTAAATCTTTATTATAATTTGATAACTATGCAACCTCTTTTTTATGTTCATAACGAAAACAGGCAACATTGTAAAACCAAAAACAATAATCTACGTCATAATGACAGATAGAGATTAATAAACATAAATACATGTTATTAAAATTTATTATTAATTTTATTAAATACATAAATAAAAAGTTTACCTCGAGTAGGATTTGAATTATAATAAATACATGTTAACTAAAAAAAAATTTTAAACCGCCCGCCGACTTCTATAAGATATCAATAATACAGTTTAACCATTTTCGTTCATATTTAATTAATATTTAGACTTACCTTACATTATATTAAAAAACTTTACAAAGAAAAGTTATTTAAAATTAAATAACTTTTCCTTATAAAATTAATCGTTATTCAGGTATTGAAAAATTTGGACTGACACAAATTTTACCTTATATGAAATAAAACTATTTATCTATCACCTGAGCAACTTACAATCTCTCGGGACTAACGTTCCTCGAGATTGCAATCCGTTACCCTCGCTAATTAACACCCTCATAATGCCCTTGATATATAAATAACTATAATAACATCTTTTTAAGGGTAATTATGCAACCTATTTTATAATAAAATTGGCAACATTGTAAAAACAAAAACAATAATCTATGTCAAACGGATGTTTAAAACTTCATGTTTGACAGAGGATAATAGACATCTAGAAGCTAACTTAAAAAATTAAAAGAAAAGAAATAATCTTTATTATATGAAAATGTAAACTTTCACCATTAACACTCATAATAAAATACTTATCTTTTTTGGGATTTTTTAATGGTGTACTTTAAATTATACAATCTAAACATATATGTAAGATCGCAAGTTACATAAGTTCATAATAACATATAACTGAGTACGTGTGTGATTATACATCATATTGTGAGCTACACGATTCAAGGTTTACAGTTATTACATTTTAATCATGGGTGTACAAGAGAATTTTCACATTAGCCGTTTCCAATCTCTTTCAGAAGATATAAATTATGTATTTTCTTTAAAATTCTTCATAATATCCATTTGGCAAAAGGAAATCCTGTTCTGGTAGCATGATCTGCTTCTGTTCTAACATGAAAGAAAATAATTTGTATTAGGTAACATGTAGGTGAAGTAAATTATATGATTAAAGTTAATGAAAAAGCCAATGTCTGAAAGATTCATTTAACTTATGAAATTATGGATAATGATACTGAGCAATAATTATAAAAATAACTTACATAGTTGTGTTAAGAAGAAGTTGCAACATAAATTAACATTGTTGGTGAAAATTAACTGTGATGTGATGAGAAAACAGGTTATGGCAATTCCGATCTCCGGTATTGAGCTAGAATAGTACTTTAGACTATGTTGAATTTAAAATTAGTGTAACTTTGTGTTTTTCGGGTTATAGAATCCAATTATGACCATAGTTTTCCTATGGAAATTAGAATAAGAGATATAAGTAAATTTCTTTATGTAAAAATTCTTAGATAGTGTAATTATTAATAGCTAAGTAGTTTAAAAGCGAGATGTGGCAAATGAGGTATTGTTTTATGTAGAATCTAATGCTTATAATATTTTTAAGATGTATCCTAGTATAACAAAGATATTTGTAAATTTAATAAATTGTAAATTTCAGAAATATGATCAACCAATCAAAATTAAGATTCAGGTTTGTTTATATTGTGTGAAGTTCCAAACAAAATCGGTGTTTAAGAAAAAAATGATACTACATTTGAAAATTTTTCTAATGAGTCTGCTAACAATCTTGAAGGTGAAAGCATGTTACTTTTGTTAAGAGCATGTAATCAAAATTAAGATTGTTAGTTTTATACCATAACCTAAATCAAATAAAAACACAACATATTTGAAAATTTTAAACTACTTAAACAAAAGTGAGGTTATAGTAAATTACCTATAATACGTGAAATGTCAAATCGGTGAACAAAAGAAATATTAAATAAAGTTATAAATTTTTTTAATATAAACGAATTTAACAAAAATTAAAAATGGTGTTTATCAATTTTATAGAAATTAAAAAGTATTAATAAATAAATTGAATGCAGATAATTTATTGTATTAAATTATACAATATTAAAATTAGGTGTTTGGAAAAATTTTTGGAGAAAAAAATAAGCAACGTACCTAAAGAAGCTTATACACTATATCAATCACTGTTGCGACATCATACTTCGAGGGATTCACAATACTGCTGATAACGGGACTTCAATCTTGAAGATTTCCGCAGCCGAAGGGAGATTAAGGATGCTGTAAGTTAAATGAATCTTATGTTATTAATCTAAGTTATGTTTATGTGCAAAAGGTGCGACGCTCTGTGGAATATCAGGCTGCTTTATCAACTATTTTTGGGATAAAAATTGATTTGAAGGTAAGTTAGTAACCTTTTTATGTATCTAAGTAGTCTGTAGACAATGCATTTTAAAAAATAGTCTTTACATGAGGTATTTTTATATCATCTGGTTCCTAACCTAAATTAAGATCCAACATTTGAAAGTAGACGCCACATTTAAATTCATTTTTTCTGTGGTGCCTAAAAAGTACCAACTGAGACAGGAAATCTGGTACAAAGTGAGACTGTCTCAGTTAGTATCACAGAATACCTAAAAGTAAAATATTGGTTTATTTAATTATCAATATGCAATGTTGTATTGTTCGTGCAATGATAACAAATTCAGGTTTACATAAATTTAAATATTTTACATAATTTCAAGGTTTCACAAAAATTTTACACGAAATTTAAACAGATTTTACTTTTTACTTTAGATGACGCGCAAGCAGAAACTAAGAAAAATTCGTAATACAAATTCGGAAACCATGGAACAGGCCGTTAAATTTAGTTTGTAATGAGGAGTGGTCGTTAAGGGCTGAAGCAAATCATTACGACATAAAATTTCAGACGCTAGCTAGGTATGTAAAGAAAAAGCAGGATAATGGCGATGCCAAAATGGAACCCAATTAACAGCATAGACAAGTATTTAAGCCAGAGTAGGAGAAAATGCTTGCAGAGTACCTAATAACTTGCAGTAAGACGGCGTATGGATTAAATATAGAAGATGCGAGAAAATTTGCCTATGCGCTCGCTATCAGAAATCATTTTAAAGTCCATTTATCCTGGGAGAAAAATAAAATGGCTGGAAAAAACAGGGGTAGGGCGTTTATGGCAAGGAATAAAGAAATATCCATTCGCAAACCGGAAGCCTGTAGCTTGTCCCGCCTAAGATCTTTTAATGAGCACAATGTTCGAGTATTTTTCAATAACTTGCGAAGAATTTTAGAGAAATATCCCAATCTAGCAAATGGTTCCCGTGTACTCTCAATTTAGATGAGACAGGCACCCAAACCGTTCAGAATCCAAATCGAATTTTTGCACCAAAATGTGTCAAACAAGTATATAAATCTACAAGTGGAGAAAGGGGGAAAACAGTAACCATGTGTGGAATAATATCAGTCTCTGGAACACTTCTACCCCCAGTTTTAATTTTCCCACGCAAAAACTTTAAAAACCACATGCTCAATATGGCCCTACAGGTGCTTTAGGCTTTGCTGGCCCCAGTGGATGGATGAATGCAGACATTTTTGTAGACGTTTTAAACCATTTTATTGACCATAGTCACTGGTCCAAAGAAAATCCATCTTTTCTTATTTACGACAACCACGACAGCCATATTTCTGTAAAAGTTGTAGAATGAGCCCGGGAAGCAGGTGTTGACATTTTGACATACCACCTCACTGTAGTAATCATTTACAACTTTTGGACATTTCTCTTTAAGGCGCACGACAATGCGGCATGTGGATGCTTCGGAATCCTGGTATTCCAATGACGATTTACAGTTCAGCAGGACGTATTTCAGAAGTACTGGAAAAATCTATTACCCCAAATAATATAATAACAGGGTTTCGAAAGTCTGTTATTCACCCTTTTAATCCAGAAGTGTTTACGGAAGCTGACTTCTTAACCTCGTTCGTTACTGACCGACCTAATCCTTTCGCTACTATTGATCAAAATCTGGAAACTGAAGCTAAAAAAAACCAACCAGGATCTTCTCACAATAATGATTTGTCATTACAAAAAGAGGATGAACTTAGTCAGACTCTTAATTTAAGTGAAACGACTTTTAACTTGAATGAAAATTAGGCACACGCTCTAAGACTACAAATATGACTGAGACTAACTTTCACCGCAAGACGTTCGAGGGTTTCCTAAAGCATTGCCAAGCAAGAACACCGGAAAAGGGAGAGAACGTGGAAGAAGTACAGTACTTACAGAAACGCCTGAAAAATAAATATTAATAAACATTAAAAGGAACAAAGGAGAATTACAGCAGTTACGAAAAAAAGAGCCTCGTCGTGGATGATATGTGCCAGATTATTCCATTGTGACTAAAGACATATCAGTCGGCAAATTCGTCTTAATAAAATTCCCTAACAAGATTTTTTACATCGCCAAAGTTATTGCTGTGCAAGATGACAAGTTACAGCTTTACCTGCTCTATCGCCTGATTTAAATCCGATAGAGCATGCTAGGATCAGTTGCACAGAGCTTTGGATCATCATAATCCCCAACCACAAACAATGGAACAATTGAGAAATTTGCTTTCACAACTTTGGCAACAGATTCCGCTAGAAAACGTTAATAATCTCATAACCAGCATGCAAAGACGTTGTTTGTTTTTTGATTAATTTGAAATTAAGTTATTAGTCACTTTCACCTAATTTTCCTTTTTTCTAGTCTTTTTGTTAAAAAATTTTTTTTTTAATTTGTAAACTTTTTTATAATAAAAAAGAAGCATTTAAAAACTAAATAGATTAAAACCGTCTAATAATTTTTCTTCTGTTGAAAAATCAAATTTTCCATAATCTCCCTAACTTATGTAGAGCAGTTTATCTGGATGGTGGAAAGGGAGGAAATATTTTTATTGGAAGAGATAAGTTTCGCTTAGATGTAATGTTCTTATTGATAAGTTAAGGATCAAACTTGAAAAAAGAAGAATTGTACGGTTGCGGCCACTGAAAAGTTACCACTTACATTTATCTAACAATCGATTTTTGAAAATTTTGAATAGAGTAAAAGGACTTTTTATGTCAATATGACGTTCATCTACAGTGGCGTATCATAATGCAAGTATTTGAAAATGCTTCATAATTTAAAAACTGCCTATGGTGACAGCACATTCATTTTAATCAAGTTCGTACGCCAATGATTCCACTGTTTCCATGTAGATGGCTCTAGCGTTAAGCGGTGGTCGAAATAAATAGATCAGTGGCGTCATTTATTAAATTTGGGCATCTGTCAACATAACAACATTAGTGGATTTGTGTTTACATTTTAAAATTATTCACGATTTAAAAATGTCATTTTACGAACGTTATTCTCGTCATTTGCGGGAAGTTTTACTTTTGTGTCTCAATATGAACAAATCTGCGTCTGCGGTCCATCGAATGCTCTCAAACACTTGCGATGACGTCGTTATCAGCGAAATAACGTGTCGTGAGTGGTTTTAAAGCTTGAAGAACGGTGATTTTCACGTCGCAGACCGGATAGTGGTAGAAGAGAGAAAATGTTTGAAGATGCAGAATTGGGAGCGTTACTAGACCAAGACTTATGCCAAAGTCAAGACGAATTGGCAGAATCAACAAGCCATTCAAAACGCCTCAAAGTTATGGGATTGATTCAGAAGCAATGGAATTGGCGTCTGAGCTAAAGCCTAGAGATGTTGAACGGCGCTTGTTTGCTCGTGGGCAGCTACTTGAAAGGCAGAAACGGAAGAGATTTCTGCATCGCATTGTGACTGGAGATGAAAAATGGGTTCATTACGATAACTCTAAGCGCAGAAAATCGTGGGGAGCTCTCGGTCATACTTCTACGTCGACAACCAAATCGAATATTCACGGCTCTAAGGCTATGCTGTGTATTTGGTGGGATCAGCTCGGCGTGCTGTATTATGAGTTATGAAAATCTGTTCGGTATTTAACGCAATTGATGTGTTTGAGATGGACATTGAAAGATAAACGGCCGCAATACTAGGCGAGACATGATAAAGTAATTTTGTTGCATGACAGTGCTCGACCCCATGTTGCAAAGGTGGTTAAGACATACCTGCAAACGTTGAAATGGGAAGTTCTGTCCCATTCGCCGTACTTTCTAGATATTGCTCCCTCTGATTACCACTTGTTTCGATCAATGGCACACGGCCTCGCTGACTAGCACTTCCGGTCTCATGAGGAAGTGAAAAATTGGATTGATTCGTGGATCACCTCAACAGATGATCAGTTTTTTTTAACGCGGAGTTCGAGTGCTGCCGAAAGATGGGGGAAGTAGTGACCAGCGATGGACAATACTTTGAATCCTATGAGTAATAATACTCAAAATTTTATTTTAGAAAAACTAGCATAAGCTAGTTTTTCTAAAATAAAATTTTTCATGTCTTTAAAAACACGGCGGAAGCAAAGTTATACAACTTATATATAAGGATCTTGGAGATAAATTAAAATTAATTAATTAATTAATTTTGATAGACTTGGGCAAAAAACACACAATTATTAAACCCAAATCATTAACGTCGATTACGTCATTGTATAACAATGATATTGGATACTGCTTAGTGAATGTATTCAGAATTTAAGGACTCGTGGTAAATGAAAGGACCTATAATTCGAGCACCGAATATAGCAGCCCACATATTAAATCCGAAACGGTGTTGGTGTTTTGTACAGACGTGGATTTACTCTTGCCCAATAATGAGCATTTCTACGATTAAAACTCCCATTATTATTAAC